>JBBPBX010061997.1:0-10661 GCA_038048925.1 Garcialebias charrua | reverse complement strand
GTTACGGCTGATTTTCAGTAAGAAGATAAATTATCCCCCAGACTGTTGGACTGGATACAAACCAATTTAAAGGATCTGTGAGGAGCGACTTGAGCAAATCAAGACAAACAATAACGTTCACTTCAAGAAACAAACGAAACCAAACCCGTCCACCAAGAATGGAGTGTTTTATTAAACGGTTTCTGTTTAAAGGAGACCAAATATTGGTTTCATAAATTTTTATGGTATGTCTGTGGGCTATCCAGACCATGTTCATTCAATTTAATACACAAAATAATTCTTAGATAATAAAATATCCCCTTTTTAGTTCTGCCTTTTCTCATTTCCGTTCAGAACAGGCTGTTTATGATAATGAGCTCTGAAGGCCACGCCCTTCAAAAATCTGTTTACATTAACTCCGCCCTCCAAAGGGTTTACGTTAGCATTTTTTGCACTTTAGAAATGGCTAGTGCTAGCTTAAGATAACTTACCAAAAGCTGTATGCGTGCGCCGCCATTTGCTGCACCTGTTAGCATTAGCCCACCCGAATCCGAGGCTAATGTTAGCTCGTTCCTCCTCCGCCCGCTTAGCTCCGCTCGTTGCATGCGGCGCTTTGGGAGCGATCGCAGACACATACACAAAGTTCACCGAGTGTTTCCAGATAATTTATCCGTATGAGGCAACCTCTGATCGGAGCACGGTCCTCAAAAGCTAGCAGCTCCCGGCGGCAGATGGTCCCTTCGCCGGCATGTCCAATCCCCGCCCGCTTTGCTCCGCTCGTTGCATGGTCAGGCAGCGGTGATCTGCTCGTTTTACGTCTGCCGGCTGCTCGTTGGGAGCGATCGCTAATACGCTAAAAATTGAACTAAAACGTAAAAATAACAATTATACTTTATTTATAAAGCCATTTAAAACAACCACAGCTGCAACAAAGTGCTGTACACATGAAATTAAGAACATTTAAACAAAAGATGAGATGAAATCAGGAAAAACAACCGTCACGTCTTTTATACTGAAGTGGGTTGAGCCTAACCAGGGGTTGCTAGGTGAGGGGCTGGACTCAGGTTTGGGGTGGGTTGTCCTACGGCTTGTGACGTCACAAACCGCAGGATTTGAAAACGAGACATTTATATCCCTGAAAAATAAATCTACTTAGAGTAAATATACCACTGGGTGCATTTCTTTGGCCCTAGGACTGTTTTTTTAAAGAAGTAAATACCCAAAGTAGAGTAAAAAAAACATTAAAAAGTGAATTGCATCTGTGGTCCCCTTTAAAACTAAATAAAATGCTCTCAGAAGATAAAATAATTCAGTGCTTTCTTTTATAAACCAAGCTGTAGCAAAACATCCATCCATCCATCATCGTATGCTTATTATGAAGTCAGGTCTCTAAGTCACTTGAGCTGGGAGGTGCAGACATCTCTCTCCACAGCCTCCTCTTCCAGCTCTTCTGGGAGGACTCCATGGTGTTTCCATGACAACTGAGAGGCTGTCCAGTGTGTCCTGGGTCTTCCCAGGAGTCTCCTACCAGTCGAACATGATCATAACTCCTCCCTGGGGAGGCGCCCAGGAAGCAGCCTTACCAGATGAACCACCTCAACTGGCTCCTCTTGATGTGGAGGAGCAGTGGTTCTACTGAGTCTCTCCTGATAACTGAACTTCTCACCATCTCTCTGAGGGAGAGTCCAGCTCTGCAGAGGAAACTCATTTCAACCTCCTGTATCCACAGGGGAGGGGAGGAACGTAGACTGTCCAGTGAACAGAGAGCTTTGTCTTACAGCTCTTCTCCATCTTCACCACAATAGACCGGTACAGAGTCCACAATACTGCAGAAGCTGCATCAATCCCTCTGTCAGTATCACGCTCCATTCTTCCCTCACTCGTGATTTGTGAACAAAACCCAGAGATACTTGAACTCCTCCACTTGAAGCAGAACCTCACCCTCGACCCGACGAGAACAGCCCACCCTTTTCTGACTGAGGACCATGACCTCAGATTTGGAGGTGTTAATTATCCCAGTTCCAAGGTCAAGGTCACAAAATAAGGTCAAAGTTAAAACAAGGTATTTTCTTGTCCAGACCTTCTGATTCACTCAAGTTACTTTAATGAACATTTATACAATTTCTTTACCACCGCTAGACGTAGGGTCATGTAACCTTTTCACCAACCAGGCTTCAAGGTCACAAATTAAGGTCAAAATTTAAGCAATCTATTTTCTCGTCCAGACCATCACTGTAGATTGTTATAAAATTGTTTGTCGGTGAACATATAATGTGTCATATGTGGTACTTTTATTTCACATTTGAATTTTTTGTAATTTTCGTCCATGTTGCTATTCTCTTATTAAATGTACAATATTCCAAATGAGCTACAGGTTATATTTAAATGTTATATGTTTTTATAACATGAAGATTACAATAAAGCAGCAGAAGCTTCAATGGCTGACATTTGAGCCTTGACCAGTAGAAGTTTTCCACCATTTTGAATATTGTGCCTCCAGTCATGGTCAGGGGAGTTTATAAGTTTTAAAGTGACTCACCTCCTTTTTCCTCCCGACGGCAGGATTTTACCCGAGGGACAAACGTCAGATGTAGATAAAGCCCCGTTTTCAATACATTTCTGCTGAAAGCGAGAACGAACCTGGAGACAAAATGAATTCCTTTTTTGGTGAATTTGCTTCATTTGGACGCTGCAGAGCTGTGATTTAATGCAGAGCGACCCAGCGGGTTTAGATGGAGCTCTGCATCCTGCAGCTCCGTCTGGCTGGCTGCAGGTGCTTGTTAGAAACTCCCGGAGAGAACGAATGAATTATGCTGAAAAACAACCGAGAGGTGTGTGTGAGCCATGGAAACAGTCTCTTCTCAACCCCCCGAAGACAAACTGTTTGTTTACGGCCTCTTTCATTTCTGTGTAAAACCTGCACCTGCTGGCATTTACAAGTTTGACTCAAGCAGCTCCTTTTACTGTGAGATGATGTTTCAGGGCGGTGGGCGATGTGCGTCAAGGAAAGATGGAGCGATAACAAAACGATCGGGCTAATGGCGGCTTAACTGGGATTTCTTTAGTTGACAAAGGAAGAATATTTTGTCTGTTCATCTTCTAATGCATGCACTTCAACCAAAACAAGATGAGTCATATTATTACATTATTACATTATTACATTATGGAATGTGGTTGTAGTGATCTTGGACAATAAAGTCAAAGTCAAAGTCAACTTTATTGTCAGAACTGCAATATGTACAGGACATACACAGGATTGAAATTGCATTTCTCTCTCAGTCCCTCGGTGCAACAGTAACCATTTAAACACTAAACAATTAATAAACAAGCATAAAATGAAATAATAAAAGTTTAGTACTGTCCTGAGTTTTTTTGCATAGTAGTTTTCCATAGTAGTAAAAAAAGTATAAAAAGTTTCACCAACACCAAAACACCAACATTTAATAAACATAATCATAAAATGAAATAGAGTGTAATACTGTCCTGAGTTTTTTCATAGTAGTTTTCCATACACTGCACTAAAACCATAGATATACGGAAGGATCTGTGTTCGGATATTCCCGGAAATGGCCCGCAATGATCCTTAAAAAATCCCAAAATCTGGATACTTATCTTCGGCAGATCCAAAATAAATGTGGCTGTTATTTGTCAAGGGCCTGCCAAAGATAAGTATCCAGATTTTGGGATCTTGGGATTTTTTAAGGATCATTGCGGTCCATTTCCGGGAATATCCGGAAATATAAGTATAAGTATATGTAAAGGATACGGAGATATACTACTATATAATAATAATAATAATAATCATTTTATTTAAAAGCGCCTTTCATGACACCCAAGGACACTTAACAAACCAACACAGTGAATACAGAGCAAACATTATCAGCGACAAATTGAAATATAAAATACATAAAGGATATAAAATGGAAGATAAAAATACATCAGATCTTACCGTATATCTATGGTTTTAGTGCAGTGGTAGTATAAAAGTATAAAAAGTTTCACCAACACCAAAAAAATGAAATAGAGTGTAATACTGTCCCAAAGTATAAAGTATAAAAAGTATATCTATAAAATAAATGAGGGTTCTGGCATTTGACATTTTTTTTTTTTTTTTTTTTTAATTTTATTTTAAGTTTTCAAAATTAAGAACATACATATATACAGACACACAAACAGAACCCAGATGCACAAACCAAAATATGAAACATTACAATTAACACATGGTGTACACACGCACTACACATATTCATGAGCATATACATAAATACATTTGACATTTGTAAAGAGTGACAAAGCAGCATATGGGCTTAATGTACACAGTATATGTATGAGGTAGTTGATATTGGTATAGAAACAAAGTGGCATTATGCAATAAGGCTAGTAAATAAATAAATGCTTTAAAATAAAATATTTAAATCTGAATTCTGGTTTGGAGCTTTACAACAATCTGGACCTCGTGTATCCATTCATACAGACGTTACTAGATCTGTGCAAAGCTAAGTGAACAAATCATTCTAAAGAGACTAATCAGAGCTTCATCACATTCAGACACTGATGGGACACACATCAGAGGCAGTGAGGGGTTCAGTGTCTTGCCCAGCGACACTTTGACATGTGACTGCTGGTGGATTCGAACCTCAAACTCTCACATTGGAGGACGACTGCTCTAACCACTCGGACACAGCTGCCCCGTCTGCAGACTAGCATGAAACATTTTTTTTTCTTCTTTCGACTTCTCCCTTCGTCAGGGGTCGCCACAGCGAGCTAGTCGCACGAAGACTTGGCAGTTGTTTTTACGCCGGATGCCCTTCCTGACACAACCACTGGCATGAAAATATAGAATTGGTTTTAGTTGAAGTTCATGTTTAAATGGTGTGAATGCTGAGTCAGTTTTTTAACAAAAATTTCTGTTGTAATTTTTTTTAACCTACAGTATTTGTAACCCCACTTTTGTGGTTTTAGCCAATCTTTTGCTGCTTTTTGTTAGTTTCTAACATTTGGCAATTTTTATCTAACCCTTTGCTACTTTTAGCTAGCCTTTTGCAGCTTTTTGCTCGTTTCTACATACTTTTAGCTACCATTTTCTTCTTTTAAAGGGGACCACATATAGGTCTTTAAAATTTTTATGTTATGTCTGTGTGCTATCTTGACAATATTAATTCATTTTAATACACAAAATAATTCTTAGATAATTAATTATACCCTTTTTAATTCTGCCATTTTTAACTTTCGTTTTGAACGACCGGTTTCTGATACAAGTTCTGAAGTCCACGCCCTTCAACGATCTGTTTACGCCCTCTGTAACAGCCAGTATCTGTAATGTGTTGTTGTTTTAAAATTAGCTCTTTTTTATTACTCATTTGACTTACTGTTAGTGCTAGCTTAAGATAACTTACCGAAACCCGTCTGAGCGCGCCGCAATTTGCTGCTCCTTTTAGCATTAGACCACCCGAATCCGATGCTAATGTTAGCTTGTTCCTCTTCCGGTGTTCGCCAGCTCCGCTCGTTGCACGCGGAGATTTTGGGAGTTATCGCTGTTCCAGTCAAGACAACACAAAGTTCACCAAGTGTCTCCCGTAAATTAATCCGTAAGGAGAAGGTCCTCGCTGCTGCGAGGCTGCTGCGAGGCTGTACAGTTGAAGCTCCGCTCCATCGCGCCAGAAGAGGGTCCCGTTGCCGCCGGTCCCTACGCCGGGGGTCCGCTCGTTTAATTTTTGCCGGCTGCGCGTTGGGAGCGATCGCAAATACACTAAAAATTGAACTAAAACATAAAAATAACAATTATACTTTATTTATAAAGCCATTTAAAAAAACACAGCTGCAACAAAGTGCTGTACACATGAAATTAAGAACATATAAACAAAAGATGAGATGAAATCATGAAAAACAACAGTCATGTGTTTAATACAGAAGTGGGTTGAGCCTAACCAGGGGTTGCTAGGTGAGGGGCTGGACTCAGGTTTGTGGTGGGTTGTGGCTGCGGTTTGTGACGTCACAAACCGCAGGAAGTGAGAAACGAACCGTTTTTATCACAGACAAATAAATCTACTTAGAGTAAATAAACCACTGGGTGCATTTCTTTGGCCTTAGGACTGTTTTTTTTATGAAATACATACCCAAAGTTGAGTAAAAAAAACATTAAAAAGTGAATTTTGCATGTGTGGTCCCCTTTAACCAGTACTTTGCTGGTTTTATCTAACCTTTAGCTACTTTTAGCTAACCCTTTGCTGCTTTTAGCTTGTTTGTACATACTTTTAGCTACAATTTTCAACTTTTAGCCAGCACTTTGCTGGTTCTATCTATCCTTTTGCTACTTTTAGCTAGTGTTGTGCCATTTTAGATGGCCTTATGCTGCTTTTAGCCAGTTTTGCTATATTTTGGCTACTCTTCTTTTCATTTTTACCTAACCTATTTTTATGTTTAACAATAATAATAATTAATTTAATTTATAACACACTTTTCATTAACAAAAATCTCAAAGTGCTACAAAGTGCAACTAAAATCTAAGATCAAATAAAAACAAGTGATAAAACAACAAAAATCAATAATAAAATAAATTAAAAATAATGATAATATCAACTAAGATCTAAGATAAAATCATGCGGAGGCAGAGTAGGCTCGCTTAAAAATAAAATTCTTTAAGCCTTGTTTAAAGTCAACCAGTGACTGTGGAGCTCTCAGAATGTCAGGGAGGGAGTTCCAGAGGCGGGGGGCAGTCACACAGAATGTCCGGTCTCCCATGGTCCTATTTGGTTCGTGGAATGTGAAGTAGATTATTACTGTTCTGTGATCATACAGACCGGGTGGATGAATATGGTGCAAGAATGTCCTTTAGATAGTCAGGTGAAGTTCCATGTAAGCATTGGTGTAATGAGAGCAGTTTTGTATTGAATTCTGTAGGTGACAGGAAGCCAATGGAGGTTATGGAGAATGGGTGTAATATGTTCAAATTTACGAGCTCTCAATAAAATCCTTGCTGCACTGTTTTGAATATATTGAAGCTTCTGAAGGTTTTTGCCAGGGATTCCAATAAACAGGGAGTTGCAGTAGTCGAGCCTGGAGGAGACAAAGGCATGGACGAGTTTCTCAGCATCAGAAAAAGTCAGAGATGGGCGAAGTTTGGAGATGTTTCGAAGATGGAAGAAGCAAGTTTTAAACAGATGCTTAATGTGATTTTCAAATGTAAGATGAGAGTCCATTTTTATTCCAAGATTTGTAACAGAGGTGGAGAGGGGATGTCTTGTCCAGAAAAGGAAATTGTTGTTATAGTAGTGATGTTTGTACCTGGTGAGGGGTGCCAATCATTATGGCCTCAGTCTTGGAGCAGTTTAATTGAAGAAAGTTCTGATTCATCCATGCCCTTATTTCCTCCAGGCAGGTAGAGAGGGCAGTGAGTGAAGATGGGGATGACGATGATGCTCCAGTCCTGATGTAAAGCTGTGTATCGTCGGCATAGCAGTGAAAAGAAATGTTGAACTGATTAATAATTTGACCTAAAGGCAGCATGTAAAGGGAAAACAGCAGGGGCCCCAGAACTGACCCTTGAGGGACACCACAGGAGACACAGACTGTCTGGGAAATGGCATTGCCAAGACTAACACATTCCAGCCTATTGGAGAGGAAAAACTTGAACCAGTCCAGGACAGTGTCACAGCACTGTTTAGCCAGCACTTTGCTGGTTTTATCTAACTTTTGCTGCTTTTAGCTTTTAGTGTTCTGCTAGTTTTAGCTTAGTTACATTCATCTTCTTCATCAGTCCTTCAACATCACTCTGTTTTGTCAGAAGTGCAGTAAAGGATTATTTTAGATAAGTGACTCTGTGTGTTGTTCCGGACATGTTCACCGCCCTTGCGCGGAAGTTAAGAGAACACAAAAGAAGAATGAGCCGAAGGAGTTCTGCCGTGATTCTCCTACAAGCAGGGCTCCGCCCTGATGTGCTAATGCTATTTCTGCCCTGCTTTTTGCTAAAATTCAGCCTTGCTAGTGCAACTTTTATAATAATAATAATAATAATAATCATTTTATTTAAAAGCGCCTTTCAGGACACCCAAGGACACTTAACAAACCAACACAGTGTAATACAGAGCAAACATTATCAGCGACAAATTGAAATATAAAATACATAAAGGATATAAAATGGAAGATAAAAATACATTTAGTAAAGTTAGTGATAAGCTAGTCTAAAGAGATGTGTTTTCAGGGCAGTCTTGAACAGAGAAAGGGAGGTGGTGTTTCGAAGGTCTGGCGGTAGAGCGTTCCAGAGGTGAGGGGCAGAGCAGGTGAAGGCCCTGCTCCCCATGGTGGAGAGGCGGGCAGAGGGTACATGGAGATGTAGCGAAGAGGAGGATCTGAGAGAGCGTGATGGGATGGAGATTTGTAGGAGGTCAGATAGATAAGGAGGGGCAAGGTTGTGGATAGCTTTGAACGTGAGGAGTAGAATTTTGAAGATGATGCGTGATTTAACCGGGAGCCAGTGGAGCTGCTGCAGGACAGGAGTGATGTGATCATAGTAGGAGGTTTGAGTGATGACACGGGCAGCTGAGTTCTGGACCATCTGTAACTTGTGGAGAGATTTGTTGGGGAGGCCGTAGAGAAGGGAGTTGCAGTAATCGATACGGGAAGTCACAAGACTGTGCACCAGGATGGCTGTGGAGCGGGGTGTGAGAGAAGGACGGAGACGGTTAATATTACGGAGGTGGAAATAGGCAGACCGAGTAATATTGTTGATGTGTGAAGTGAAGGAAAGAGTGGTGTCGAGGATGACACCGAGGCTCTTGACCTGAGGGGAGGGGGATAGCAGAGAGTTGTTAAGGGGGACGAGAAGATGTTCTGATTTTGAAATAGAGTTTTTGGTACCGACGAGAATGACTTCTGTTTTGTTGCTGTTTAGTTGAAGGAAATTGTTAGAAAACCAGTGATTTAGCTCGTTGAGACAGTCGGTGAGGATGGAGGGAGGGTGGGTGGAGTTAGGTTTTGATGACAAGTAGAGCTGCATGTCATCAGCATAGCAGTGGAANCATGGAGATGTAGTGAAGAGGAGGATCTGAGAGAGCGTGATGGGATGGAGATTTGTAGGAGGTCAGATAGATAAGGAGGGGCAAGGTTGTGGATAGCTTTGAACGTGAGGAGTAGAATTTTGAAGATGATGCGTGATTTAACCGGGAGCCAGTGGAGCTGCTGCAGGACAGGAGTGATGTGATCATAGTAGGAGGTTTGAGTGATGACACGGGCAGCTGAGTTCTGGACCATCTGTAACTTGTGGAGAGATTTGTTGGGGAGGCCGTAGAGAAGGGAGTTGCAGTAATCGATACGGGAAGTCACAAGACTGTGCACCAGGATGGCTGTGGAGCGGGGTGTGAGAGAAGGACGGAGACGGTTAATATTACGGAGGTGGAAATAGGCAGACCGAGTAATATTGTTGATGTGTGAAGTGAAGGAAAGAGTGGTGTCGAGGATGACACCGAGGCTCTTGACCTGAGGGGAGGGGGATAGCAGAGAGTTGTTAAGGGGGACGAGAAGATGTTCTGATTTTGAAATAGAGTTTTTGGTACCGACGAGAATGACTTCTGTTTTGTTGCTGTTTAGTTGAAGGAAATTGTTAGAAAACCAGTGATTTAGCTCGTTGAGACAGTCGGTGAGGATGGAGGGAGGGTGGGTGGAGTTAGGTTTTGATGACAAGTAGAGCTGCGTGTCATCAGCATAGCAGTGGAAATGGACGCCGTGTTTGCGGAAGATGTGGCCTAGAGGAAGGAGGTAAATGATGAAGAGGAGGGGTCCGAGGACAGAGCCTTGGGGGACACCCGTGGAGACAGGGGAAGACTGGGAACGGAAGGATTTAAGCTGAATGAATTGAGTGCGGTCAGAGAGATAGGAGGTGAACCAGTCTAACGGGGTACCTGAGATGCCAATGGAGGTTAGTCTGTTGAGGAGGATAGAATGACAGATGGTGTCGAAGGCAGAGCTTAGATCCAGAAGAATGAGGATGGACAGAAGACCAGAGTCAGCAGCAAGAAGGAGGTCATTAGTAATTTTTACTAGGGCTGTTTTGGTGCTATGGTGGGGGCGGAATCCAGATTGAAACTCTTCATAAATGTTGTTGGACAGGTGAGAGTGAAGTTGACTAGCAACAGTTTTTTCAAGGATCTTGGAGATGAAGGGCAACTTTTACACTGTTAATTCAGCCCTGGAAATGGTAGTTCTGCCTGTTTTTTAATAACTTTTCCCTGCATTCTTCTCTATTAATGCTAATTCAACCCTAAATCTGCCCTGCTTTTGGCTAATTCTGACCTTTATCTGCTAGTTCTGCTTTGTTTGCTCTAATTTCTGCCTTAGTTTTTGGTATGTTTGTCACACTTATAATATATCTGCTGTTTTACTTGTATTCTACCCTGTTCGAGCTAGCTCTGCCCTGGTAATGCTAGTTCTGATAATGCCACTTGTGCTAACGCTAACTCTACTAATACTAATTCTGTTATTTTCTGTTACTTCTGTCCTGCTTTTAGTTAATCTTTGCTACTTTTAGTATTTATTTAGGATATTCTAGTGTTCTACTAGCCTTTTGCTACTTTTGCTTTTTTAGCATTGCTCTGTTTACCGCTAACACTTTGCTACGTCTGGCTCTTAGCTAGCATTTTCCCATCGTTTGCCACTACTGTATTTCCTTTTTTCATGCTCATTTTAGC
>JBBPBX010061996.1:0-20955 GCA_038048925.1 Garcialebias charrua | reverse complement strand
TGTCCAGAGGATGGACAGTGGTTTGGACATGTCCAGAGGATGGACAGTGGTTTGGACATGTCCAGAGGATGGACAGTGGTTTGGACATGTCCAGAGGATGGACAGTGGTTTGGACATGTCCAGAGGATGGACAGTGGTTTGGACATGTCCAGAGGATGGACAGTGGTTTGGACATGTCCAGAGGATGGACAGTGGTTTGGACATGTCCAGAGGATGGACAGTGGTTTGGACATGTCCAGAGGATGGACAGTGGTTTGGACATGTCCAGAGGATGGACAGTGGTATGGACATGTCCAGAGGATGGACAGTGGTATGGACATGTCCAGAGGATGGACAGTGGTATGGACATGTCCAGAGGATGGACAGTGGTTTGGACATGTCCAGAGGATGGACAGTGGTTTGGACATGTCCAGAGGATGGACAGTGGTATGGACAGTGGTTTGGACATGCCCAGAGGATGGACAGTGGTTTGGACATGTCCAGAGGATGGACAGTGGTATGGACAGTGGTTTGGACATGCCCAGAGGATGGACAGTGGTTTGGACATGTCCAGAGGATGGACAGTGGTTTGGACATGTCCAGAGGATGGACAGTGGTTTGGACATGTCCAGAGGATGGACAGTGGTTTGGACATGTCCAGAGGATGGACAGTGGTTTGGACATGTCCAGAGGATGGACAGTGGTTTGGACATGTCCAGAGGATGGACAGTGGTTTGGACATGTCCAGAGGATGGACAGTGGTTTGGACATGTCCAGAGGATGGACAGTGGTTTGGACATGTCCAGAGGATGGACAGTGGTTTGGACATGTCCAGAGGATGGACAGTGGTTTGGACATGTCCAGAGGATGGACAGTGGTTTGGACATGTCCAGAGGATGGACAGTGGTTTGGACATGTCCAGAGGATGGACAGTGGTTTGGACATGTCCAGAGGATGGACAGTGGTTTGGACATGTCCAGAGGATGGACAGTGGTATGGACAGTGGTTTGGACATGTCCAGAGGATGGACAGTGGTTTGGACATGTCCAGAGGATGGACAGTGGTATGGACATGTTTGGAGATGTCCAGTGGATGGACATGTTTGGAGATGTCCAGTGGATGGACAGTGGTATGGACAGTGGTTTGGACATGTCCAGAGGATGGACAGTGGTTTGGACATGTCCAGAGGATGGACAGTGGTTTGGACATGTCCAGAGGATGGACAGTGGTTTGGACATGTCCAGAGGATGGACAGTGGTTTGGACATGTCCAGAGGATGGACAGTGGTTTGGACATGTCCAGAGGATGGACAGTGGTTTGGACATGTCCAGAGGATGGACAGTGGTTTGGACATGTCCAGAGGATGGACAGTGGTTTGGACATGTCCAGAGGATGGACAGTGGTTTGGACATGTCCAGAGGATGGACAGTGGTTTGGACATGTCCAGAGGATGGACAGTGGTTTGGACATGTCCAGAGGATGGACAGTGGTTTGGACATGTCCAGAGGATGGACAGTGGTTTGGACATGTCCAGAGGATGGACAGTGGTTTGGACATGTCCAGAGGATGGACAGTGGTTGGACAGTGGTTTGGACATGTCCAGAGGATGGACAGTGGTATGGACATGTCCAGAGGATGGACAGTGGTATGGACATGTCCAGAGGATGGACAGTGGTATGGACATGTCCAGAGGATGGACAGTGGTTGGACATGTCCAGAGGATGGACAGTGGTTTGGACATGTCCAGAGGATGGACAGTGGTTTGGACATGTCCAGAGGATGGACAGTGGTATGGACAGTGGTTTGGACATGCCCAGAGGATGGACAGTGGTTTGGACATGTCCAGAGGATGGACAGTGGTATGGACAGTGGTTTGGACATGCCCAGAGGATGGACAGTGGTTTGGACATGTCCAGAGGATGGACAGTGGTTTGGACATGTCCAGAGGATGGACAGTGGTTTGGACATGTCCAGAGGATGGACAGTGGTTTGGACATGTCCAGAGGATGGACAGTGGTTTGAACATGTCCAGAGGATGGACAGTGGTATGGACATGTCCAGAGGATGGACAGTGGGTATATTGGTAGAAGGATGTTAGAAATGTTGCTGCCGGGAAAAAGACAAAGAGGAGATCTATGGATGCAGTTAGAGAGGACATGTTGGAGTGAGGACAGAGTGAGATGGAGGACTCCCTGTGGCAACCCCTGAAGAGGGAACAGCTGCAATAAGAAGAAAGAAGTGTTTGGATTGTCATTGAGTAGTATTTTTTTATATTTAATTTAATTTGTTTTCTTCCATAATGAAAGTTATTCCTGCCGAGTTGACCAACGTCTAAAGAAACATTAAAATCTATTTTTAAAGATTGCCATGACCTGGTTAAAACTCATTAAGAGGCTTTCACTTCCTGTGTTCTGAGGAAGAATATGAAACAAAATCTGGGTTTCCACCTGTTTGATGAGGTCTCGGGCATCGACCGTCAGGTATGGAGGGAGGTTGAGTTTACACTTCAGGATCCTATCAATCGTCTTCTTCCTGTTTCCACCTGTGAACGGAGGCTGGAGAGACCAAAAAACAACAACAAAAAAACAATGTTTAAAGTTACTAACAAATCCTTAAAAAAACAGCAACCACTGCAAACGTCATTTAAAGGAACTCCAAGTATCTAAGATGTTCGGTTTGACTGGAAAGGGTCAACACTGAACTTAAAAGATATGAAGCGATGAAATAAGACTCTAAAAGAAGCTCTTCTGCGAAGCGGTGCCAGCTCACCGATCCCGTCATCATGTCGTACATCAGGGCCCCGAGGCTCCACCAGTCCACGGCTCTGTTGTGACCCAACCGGGTCAGGATCTCTGGAGCCCTGCAGTGGAACAAGCAGCCCGGACAGAACCAACGCATCAACATTAGGCTGAAATGTTTCGACTCAACATTCGGTCCAGTTTTAAATGACTCGGCAGCATGACGGTGCAGATTCCCTGTCAATCTAAGACACGATCAGTGGTGTAGTCTACATTTTTGTAGTGGGTATACTGTGCTTAGAAACCAAAGTACACTGGTTAGTACAATGTAATTGTTAATATATTTTGATTTTTAAGTGTATTGAACATTTCCAATTTTTTTTAATGTTTATATATGAATAAATGAACAACAAACATTGTACAACAGTTGGCTTTGTATTAAAATCATGTTAGAGAATTTATGCAACAGTATCAAAGCACAGCGTTGCATACCGTTAGATTGTTTCGGAAGCGTTCAACTGCCGTTTAACGTATCGATGACACGTGTCTAATGATAAGTCATGTGTCATTGGGCACTTTTAAGTGGATATACTGAAATTCTTAAGCTTTCCTAGTGGGTATACTCCGTATGCCTTAGTATCACATAGACTACACCACTGGACACGATAACCATAAAAATCTGAACTGAAGGTAAACCAGAGACACAGGACCCAAACCTGACACCTGAAGGCCCAAACAGAAGAGGAACATCTTTAAGAATAAAAAAATACTAGTTGTCTTGAAAGTTTTAGGACCCCACACACAAAAAAAAGAAAGGAATTATTTGATCCTAAATACTGTATACAACTAGAACAGGGGTTTTCAACCTTCAGCTCTGGAGAGGAAATTTATCATTTTTAACACATTTACAGCTAATTGTTGAGGGAATAAATCATAATGTTCAGCTTGAAAACATTTTACAGGTTATGATTCTGAAAAGAATATGGCTGTTGTGAATACAATGACAATTAAAGCCTGGTCTTTCATTAAATCTTGACCGAAGTTGATGTAATTGAGGCATTAGTCAATGTTAAAGAACATTTCGGTGTCTTTTATACAAGCCTTTTAAACAAGGCTTAAAGACCTTTCTTTTTAAGCGAACCTACTCTGCCTCCACATGATTTTATCTTTGATCCTAGTTGATATTGGGATCCTAGTTGATATCCTGGGAGTGCACGTCTCAAAGGACCTGTCCTGGAGCAGGAACACTGCAGCACTGGCAAAGAAGGCTCACCAGCGTCTCTACTTTCTCCGCAAGCTGAAAAGGGCTGGAGCTTCAACCCCCATCATGAGCACCTTCTACAGAGGTGCCATAGAAAGTGTCCTGACCAGCTGCATCACTGTGTGGTTTGGTGCATGTACTGCATCCTGCCGCAAGAGCCTCCAGCGCATCGTGAAAGCAGCTGAGAAGATCGTCGGCACCTCCTTGCCCTCACTGCAGGACTTACACAGCAAACGCCTCACTCGGAAAGCCCTCTGCATGGCAGGTGATCCCACACACCCACTACACAGCTGCTTCAGACTGCTGCCATCAGGGAGGAGACTGAGGAGTCTCCAGGCTCGAACCAGCAGACTGAGAGACAGCTCTGTTCATCAGGCAGTCAGGATGCTAAACACTCTGCCTGCTCTGCCCCCCTCCCATTTGAACTGCCTTAACACTAAAACTTTCTCACACATTACCACACAACACAAAGATTTTAACACTGGACTCTGTGTCATCAAACGGGTTATTCACTAAACTCTCGGTCATGTGCTCATACAGTTTGCACTACTTCTCATACTTGCACTAATGTTTGTATTACATCACTGCCTATAATCATAATACTGTTTACATTCTCTGTTTACATTTATTAATACTGTTTACTTTTATTACTACTGCTTACATGTAATTACTACTGTTTACATTTACACTACTCTAATATCTACACCACTGCTGATACATATACAGTGTGCTCTGAACGGTCTTATTTAGGGATGCCCAATGTGCCTTACTGCATATGCCACTTTTTGCCTCTATAACAACATCAACTACTACCTCATACATATACTGTGTACATTAACTCATACGCTGCTTTGCCACTTTGCAAATGTCAATGCTAGAAACCTTTAGTTTATTTTAGTTATACTTTTTATACTCTTTTTTTATACTAGTATGCAAAAACTCAGGACAGTATTATGTTCATTAAATGTTTAATGTTTTAGTTTTAGAGTTGGTGTAAATTTTCATACTCTTATACCACTATGCAAAAAACTCAGGACAGTGTTAGTTTTACTATTTTATGCTTATGTCTATTATTATATGTTTCAGTGTTTCAATGTTTAGATGTTTACTGTTGCACCGAGGGACTGAGAGAAACGCAATTTCGGTCCTGTGTATGTCCTGTACAGTACATATTGCAGATCTGACAATAAAGTTGACTTTGACTTTTGACTTTGATATTATCTGTTTTTAATTGATTTTATTATTGATTTTTGTTGTTTTATCATTGATTTTACTTGATTTTATCACTTGGTTTATTTGATCATTGATTTTAGTTGCACTTTGTAGCACTTTGAGATTTTTGTTAATGAAAAGTGTGTTACAAATTAAATTCATTATTATCATTATTATTATTATTTTATAGCACCAAGTGGGTCTCTGTGGTACCACGCTAAACTGGTTTAGGTCATATCTGGCAGACAGATCTGCATGTGTGTCAATAGAGCCAGTCCTGAATCCTCCTCTGCTTCTTTGGTTTTTGGGGTTCCACAGGGCTATTTCTGAGGCTCCTGTTTTTATCCCTTTACTGTTACCTTTGGATACTAATACCAGTGTCAGGCACAGCTAGCCAAAATGTTAGCTTTGCTAACAACTAATTCACTAACTGACAAAAAAATTGTGTAAGTTAATGCTAAACCACTAAACAGGGTTTGAAAAAATTGCGGAAGCTAACGCTAACTGAAAAAGGTTTGTAGGCTCAATCATCCAGGTAGATAACAAAAAAAGGTTAAATAATTTCATCTGGACCAGTTTCTTTAAGAGAGAAACGTTTCGTCTTCCATCCAGACTTCATCAGTCTGTGGCCTGCCAACCAGATCTGTCCCAAAAGTATCCTTCATTGCAGTGTTTCAAGCCAACCTCCTGTTGGAACCTCAGAAGCTGCAAAAGGACCCATCTGTCCAAAACAAGAAAACAGCTAACTTTTATCATACACTGTAAGACTTTAATGCAACATCATCAGTGAACACAACTCAAAACGGTTCATAAATCACAGGTAAAGCGTCCATGTCCCGCTCAAAGGTGACCTTTCAGAAATTAACCCAGACCAATGGAACCAAAAAAAGGCAGAGCAGAACTCTGCTGAAGCAGAGTGATGCATTCAATGCGTGTCGGACTTCTCCCTCGTGTCATTTACTTTAATGAATTAGCGGTAACTCACTTTAGCGATCCTCTTTGTGATTAACTACTTTGATAAACTACAAAGTTCTCTCTGTCACAACTGATGTCATCAGTTCATCATTTGAGACAGAGCTCCCAGCTCTGCAGAAGAGAGGAAAAGACGGCGTCACTGCAGCAGGAGCGTGGAGACTTTCGACTCAAGTTTATGCTAATTTAGTTCTTACAATTAAACATTAGTAACACTAAAATATGAATATTTGTATGCACCAGATTAAAGCAAAGATGTGTGAAATGTGTGAGTCTGTTGTGTATAAGGTGGAAAGCACTGTGAGGACAGAAAATAGTACCTGTACTTATGTTTTGCTTAGCATAACATAGTTTTGTGTGAGTCCCCATTCTCCTGCACACATTTTGGGGGGTGGAGAGAGTTTTTTTAAACTGACAGTTATCAGAACTCAATTTACCAGAAGCTAATTGGTCCGTCTGAGAGTATGCTCCCACAGGAGAAAATGTAGAAAAATATCCCCTTAAATGATTCTGTTGAATTTTGTGGAAATAAATGGACGACATTCAGACAGGATATGTACAGATATATATACAACATAGATATATTACAGTAGATTGTTGGGCAGAGTCCCAGGCTTCAGAGTCCCCTGAGCTCTTGGGCCCCTGGGGCTGGTAGGTCCATTCATCCCGCCCTGCTTTTAATTAATTACTTCAATGCCTGCCTTTTGCTTTTACTGCGTGTTCACAACAAGTTAATAAAGCTGTAAAAATCAGAATTAATTCACTTTCTACTGACAAGAGTGGCAAAAATGACAGTAACACTTTGAGGGGGGTGACATGAACACAACATGCATTATGAATATTAATGGCACTCCTAATGGTTATAACCGTTGTCATAATAATAATAATAATAATAATAATGAATTCAATTTGTAATGCACTTTTCATTAATAAAAATCTCAAAGAATCATTTGGTTTTTGTAATACCAGCAAAAACAGTGTCAGCTTTTACATTACAAAAAACCAAATGACATTTAATGACAACAGTCATGACCATTGAAAATAGTGACATTAATGTTCATGATGCATGTCATGTTTATGACTGGTTCATGACACCAATATGTCCCTCTCTTCAAGGTGAGTGTAAACAAAATGACTAAAGCTACAAAAATTGGGAAATTAACAACTAAATGAAATTCAAAACTGCTATATGCATTTAGGCTGTAAATGAAAGGGCAAAGGGCATGTCCTGAACGTACACAGATATTTTAGCAGCCATGCTTTATGAGAAACAAAAGCAATTTTACAGCTTTAGTAGCTCTTGGAGCGACTGCACAATTACAGCGTACTGAGTCTACGCATACAACAGTAATACCAAGAAAGGTCAGTAGGAGGAAGTGTTACTCCCACTTAAACTTAGATTAGTAGCCATATGCCGCTTTTCCACTGTCTCAACTCTCATTGGCTTAGCACCACACCGCACCAGTTAACTGCCAGCACCCACCCCAACGCAGCCCGGTTTATGGGACCAGCTCGGCTTATGGGACCACCTTGTTTGAGGTTCCAAGCAAACTGCTCCAAGGGGCCGAATTTGACGTAAGCAGACAACAGCTGTTGATTGGCCAATGGAACTGCGTCAGGATGACCCAGAGAGCAACACAAAAAATTACATTTACCGGGAGATATCAAAGATGATGGCACAACGTGGCTACACCCTTACTTACAAGCAGTGCCGGGATAAGCTTAAGAAACTGAAGTCTGATTATAGGGCGATTAAGAGGTGGAGTGGCTCTTAGACAATGACCTGTTACGATACCACCCAATTTGCATTGACGACCCCACCCACAGCGCGGGAAAATAGGCCACATTGATAAATCACCTCCACGAGAGCCAAGTGGAGTCAAACTTTTAAATGGCAAAGCGGCTTAACTTAGCCTAACTGAAGTAGCCTAAGTACCATTTATTTCAAATACAGCTTTGAAACAGTTACTGTGCAACAATGAACCATAGATAATACGATAATCCTAAAGTTATTTTTTCAAAACAATTAAAAGTTTTGTAAATGATGGTAAATAAATCCAAAATAGAAAACTAAAAATTGTTAGCTTACTTAAGAAAGTTGACAATTCAGTTCAACTACCAATAATAAAATTAAGTGCTTCAAAAACTGAAAAATAATGAGAAATAAATGGGAAAAAAAATCAATTTTACAAAAGAATTATCCAAACACTGAAATGCAGTTTTAACGTACCGATATAACGTACCTATTTAACCTACCGGTATAACCGGTATTTTAATTCCAGCATCAATGTCGAGGCATTCAAAGCGTTTGCGTTTTTGCTGGTAAGATGCAGTATTTTGACCATACCTGCATCCTCGTCATAAAATCAAACCAGTACATTTAAACAAGTGTCCGTGGCTTCATCGACGTTGACAGCAAAAATGGCAATCTTTAGCTTTTCAGATTATTTTAAAACTCTGGTGAAATGGCGTGCATGATTACATAGCCAGCATGATAGCAATTTTATCCTCCTCTAACTTCTTACATAAACTGAAAAGTGGCGGAGCGATGGTAAATGACAGATGTAGCTCAGCAACGAAGGAGCAGACGTGAATTTTTAAATCGGTCAGTGAGGGTGGGATGTCTGCCGAGGCTGTTGATGGCTCGGACAGCTGCTTTATGACTAGGGTCTGATTCGGGCCATGACTGAACTATTTCCCATTAGTCCCATGCAGCAGCCTCGTTCCACACAAAGTGCAAAAGCATGCACCAGGTTGGGTGGCACCAGCTCCCAAAGGGCTTTGCAGTGCTACCCACCACCTCGGCCCAAGCCCAGCACCATTCAGGTCCATCTACATTGTTAGTGTCTACCCCCGTCTTCATTATCTTGTGGCCCATGCTTGATGCACGTTCCCAGTTTGGGAAGCCATGACATTCAACGGCACATGGAACAACTGCTGGATCTGAAACTAAGTTTTGGCAAGACCTCCCCCCTTTTTCTGATGGGTTAGTATCTAAATCTCTGGGCAAACCAGATTTTTTTTCTCACCGGTACGCCAGAGATATGGCACGGCACCAGAGTGTCATCAGCCTTACAGTGTACAGCGTTGTTAAAAAAAAAAAACTAAACGTTTTGTGTTGCCAGGTTTGTGTCTTGCAAGATAAAAATGAAGCAGAAACAGATTGGCATTGTGGGCGCTCGGCGACACTCACATGTACTCGATGGTGCCGCAGAAAGTGTGCGTGACGCTTCCGTCGTGGATCGACTCCTTACTGAGGCCGAAGTCCGTCAGCTTGATGTGTCCTTAAACACAACATCGGTATGAAAAGACACCATTACGAATACAGAAACTGCCTCCGTTGGGTGTGTGGTGCGTTACCATGGTGACAGAGCATGATGTTCTCCGGTTTCAGGTCTCGGTAGATGATCCCGTTGGAGTGGAGGTGACCCAGGGCCAGAATGATCTCTCCCAGGTAGAAGCTAAACACGTACAGAGTTTGAGTCCACGACTTACACGAACAACGAACCTACGCTGAAGCTGCTCCAGCTCAAAAACCCCGTTAGCGTGCAAATATTTCACCGCTAGGAGACAACTCGCACCAGGCCGTGTCCTCCATGAAGATGCCCTCCTTCTCCAGCTGCATGAAGAGCTCTCCTCCTGAGGAGCAGGAACACAGAGACAGAGATCACTCCTCTGGTTTTTCATCGGCTGAGTCGGGGTCTAAACTGCCTTCATTTTAGGCCGTTGCTACGTTAGCAAACTTTCAGCTGTTTTAGCTGCTCGGATATCAAAATGTTCAGCTCGTTCAGGACAGTACGGCCAGGACTTTTGTTTATTGTAACTTTTAGACTTTTTCAGACATTGAACTTTACATTTTCTTCTGATTGAAAACGTTCAGATGGTTTTAAAACTTGGTGAACTTTAAATCCACATCAGAATACTTGCTCCATCTCCTCGTGTCCTTTTTATGTTGTTTAATGTTTCCGGTTTGTCTCATGTTTCTTTTTGTCTTATGCATCCTTAGTTTTTTTATTTGTCCTTTTTGTCTATTTGTGTGTCCTTTTTGTCTATTTGTGTGTCCTTTTTGTCTATTTGTGTGTCCTTTTTGTCTATTTGTGTGTCCTTTTTGTCTATTTGTGTGTCCTTTTTGTCTTTTTGAGTGTCCTTTTTGTCTTTTTGAGTGTCCTTTTTGTGTGTCCTTTTTGTCTTTTTGTGTGTCCTTTTTGTCTTTTTGTGTGTCCTTTTTGTCTTTGTGTGTGTCCTTTGTCTTTGTGTGTCCTTTTGGTCATTTTGTG
Organism: Garcialebias charrua; assembly: GCA_038048925.1. NCBI lineage: Eukaryota > Metazoa > Chordata > Actinopteri > Cyprinodontiformes > Rivulidae > Garcialebias > Garcialebias charrua. Next base: position 10,516 of record JBBPBX010061996.1, on the reverse strand, counting down.
TGTCCTTTTGGTCATTTTGTGTGTCCTTTTGGTCATTTTGTGTGTCCTTTTTGTCTTTTTGTGTCCTTTATGTCTTTTTGTGTGTCCTTTTGGTCATTTTGTGTGTCCTTTTGGTCATTTTGTGTGTCCTTTTGGTCATTTTGTGTGTCCTTTTGGTCATTTTGTGTGTCCTTTGTCTTTTTCTGCATCGGTTTGTCTGTGTGTATCTTTTTTGGTCATTTTGTGTGTCCATTTGGTCATTTTGTGTGTCCATTTGGTCATTTTTTGTGTCCTTTTTGTCTTTTTGTGTGTCCTTTTTGTCTTTTTGTGTGTCCTTTTTTCTTTTTTTCTTTTTTCTTCTAGCACTTTGAGATTCTTATTAATGAAAAGTGCGGTAAAAATTGAATTCATTAGTATTATTATTATTGTGTCCTTTTTTCTTTTTGTGTGTCCTTTTTGTCTTTGTGTGTCTTTTTTGTCTTTTTTTGTGTCCTTTTTGTCTTTGTGTGTCATTTTTGTCTTTTTTCTGCATCCTTTTAGTCTGTGTGCATCTTTTTCGTCTTTTTGTGTAACCATTTTGCCTGTTTCTGATATTTTTGTCTCCTTGAGCATTATTTATTTGTTTGTTTTTTGTCAATTTGTGTTTTTTGTTTCTTTATGCTTTTTCTTTCTGGTTTTTCTGTCGGTCTTTCTTCTCATTTTGATTTAAATATTTTACCTGAAACTAAAACTCCAGCTTTTGTCCAACTCAATTTTAATTTTTTCTATCAAAGTCATTCAGATTTTTCTCTTTTTTTTTCTCTCCCTAACAAAACCCCGTCTCCCTGAGCCAGTTCATGTCGTCCATCGTTCCCGTCCCAGTCTCACCGCTCAGACACTCCAGGATGAGGTAGAGCTTCCCTCCAGTCTGGAAGGCGTACAGCAGGTCCACGATGAACGGGTGCCTCACTTTCTCCAGGATCTCCCGCTCTGCTCGGGTGTGTGCCGTGTCTTTAGCATTACACACGATTTTAGCCTGTAAGAAACAAAAACAGCAGCAGGCCACGTGTTTAAAGAAGGAAAAAACAAAGATGGGGGAGGAAACTAAACAAGTGGAAGGAGGACAGGACGGAGTGCAGCCAGTACCTTTTTCAGAACCTTCATAGCAAAGATTTTCCCTGCTTGAGCTCCTTGGACCTTCCTCACCTGGAACACCTTATAAAAAATTTTAAAAAAGTATTAAAGTCCAAACTCTTGATTTGGTCCTAATTGTGTTGATTTTCTTTTAAAGTGGTTGTGATCAACAGCTCCGCAGACTTTCTGAAGGTTTTTATTTTATTTTGGCGACTTCATCACTCAGTTTCTTTTCTTGTATTTTCAGAGAAACTTCATATTTAGGTTCTTTGTTACCAACAGCTGGTCACAAAAATACTATTTGTTCCCATTTCTTCTGGTGTGGTAGTAGCTGAGAGTCACACTGAACATGCACTCTGAGCTAACACATCCTGCGACATTTGTTTTGAAATGTGTCATGAAGGCGGCCGGTGATGGACATTACTGTATGTGGAATAACGTTCATATTTTTTAGAATATTTTGTGCATTTTTTAATGTTGTGATTGTAAAAAATGTATACTGCTGAACCCAAATGTATTTAGATTACTTACAAATAAGAATATTTTATTTAGATCATAGACCTTTTGCTGTGACTCCTAATAAAGCAAACTTGGGGGAAAATGTCCAAGAAGCTGTTTGGCTCGTCCAAACAAGAGCCCTGTGTAGATTTATACTCCTTAATTTGCATTTTACTTATTCTGGAAGTTCACTCTGCTGAACTTGTGAGCTGCAACTGCATTATCATTTGTTCTTTCTTTAATAAATTACCTCAGAAGACAACTGACTTGTTTTATCTTGGCCTTTACTTTGGAAACTCCACCACTGTGTGACGTTCAGAGGCTGTTTGTGTGCTCTGTTAGACCTGAAGCTTCTTATTTTAACTCTTCTTTTTCAGCTTGAGTCAGTTTTTCAGAACACACGGCTCTATTCAGCATACAACAAGTAGTTTTCATGAACTGTCTGGTCATTTTCAAATCAGTTCAGTCGAAGAACGCTGAACACGGTCAGTTCCTGCACTGAAACTGAGTGAAAATGGAGTTAAAACCTCCAGAAAGTCAAGAGAACTGACCACTTTCACGTTCCTGAGAAGTCTGGGGAACAAGGGAGGGTGCACATGTCACCAAAAAGCAAAATGGTGGTCAGTTATTAACCAGTGTGCACGGTCACACGCTCACCTTGCCGTACGCTCCTGTACCCAAAACAGTCAGAAGCTCGAAACAGTCCGGCCCGACCCGCTCGCTGTCTCTGTTGACGATCTCACTGGTCAGCTCCACCTCTTCTGTCTGAACGCTGCCAGGACAACTCATTACTCTGACATCGGCTCAACAAAATACATTTACTGAAGTGTGTATTTAACTCACTTCTCGGGTTCTGGCCCAGTCGGGTCACAGGCATCGTCCTACACAAAGAGGGGAGGTGAGATGAAAACAGGGTGGATTTTAAAGAAGTTAAATGTGACGGAGTGACTTTATGCTCCGTCTGAATGTTTACTGATGTTTACTCAAAGTGTCCTGAGAGTGTTTTAGGCTTATTTAAATTAAAATGTTTACTGAGAGGTCCAAAGTGAACCTGAATGAGCTGCAGCGCCTTTAAACTACAAACCTCTGTGTCGCTGACGTCCTCCGTCTCCATGTCGATGTCGAACACCCCCGCCATGCTGTGAAACACAAACAGGCAAACGTTTAACCACCGAGCGCCTCAAGATTAGAAGATTAGACCTGAAGTCTGCTCTGGTTTAATTACAGGCACATCGGAAAAAATTAGAACATTGTGAAAAAATTCAAGTTTTTGTCAATCGCTTCAGAAACTCATATGCTATATACAGTATTTTTTGGACTATAGGTCGCACCTTTATACAAGTTGCTTTGTCCAATTATTGCCAATAAATTGGAAAAATCCATAAACAGGTCGCACCTTTATATAAGTCGCATCTATTATGAGTCACCGCTACGCGACATGTCAGCGCGTTATTTGCCCTGCTGAAAATGACGACCACAGAAGCATGCACGGAAGGACTTTTCACAAGATTAACACGGTAAAAACAATTATTTGTCTGCTGAAAATTATAGCAAACATGTGTCTTAGCTTAACCGTTCCTTAATAAATTCACGTAATGGTCAAATCTGCTGGATTTAAATTTTTTCGCTTTGAAAAAGTACAAGGAAAAACAACTAGGCTAACCGCGACACATTTACGTCTATAAAACGTCAAATTTTATCTCAAATAACTCCAACAGCTAAAAGTTTGTAAATGTACATCTAGTCAGAGTCAGAGAATCTTTATTGTCATTTGCACCGCATGTGGTACATGTGATGAAATGAGATTAAGTACACAGGGTCCCAGTTACATCCAACAACAAAATGTAAGAGAAAAACAGTAATAGCACTTTGAGATTTTCATTAATGAAAAGTGCGTTATAAATTGAATTCATTATTATTATTATTATTAATAACTTCTAGGATATAACTAAGAAAAACATCCAACTAGAAATACACTAAGCCCTAGAGTAATAGAAAAACATCATTATAAACAGCAGCACGAACATCAGAGTCAGAGTCAGAGAGTCTTTATTGTCATTTGCACCGCATGTGGTACATGTGATGAAAACGAGATTATGTACACGGGGTCCCAGTTACATCCAACAACAAATGCAAGAGAAAAACAGTAATAACATCTAGAATTAACTAAGAAAAACATCAACTAGTAATACACTAAGCCTAATATAGTGGGAATAAACAGCAGCACGAACATGAGTTTGTATGAGCAGATGGTCACAGATGAACACAGATGAACACAGCAACAAGAAAACAGATCAGCATCAGTATGATGTGATATTTTGCAGTGTTTATTTTTTATTTTATTTTTATTTATTCATGAGTCTAACAGCNTGGGGAGACTGACTCCAACAGACTTCTGTGCAGCCTTCACCACTCTCTGTAGAGCTTTCCTCTCTGCAACTGTGCAGCCTCCATGTTGATGCTGGAGCACAGGATGCTCTCCACTGCACACCTGTAGAAGGAGGTGAGGATTGAGCTTCTCAGACCAGTTCGTCTCAGCCGTCTGAGGAAGTAGAGTCTCTGATACCTTTCTTGATCAGGCTGGTGGTGTTGTTGCTCCAGCTGAGGTTATCATTCAAGTGTACACCCAAGTACTTGTAGCTGGAGACCACTTCCACTGCAGATCCACTTATGTTCAGTGGGGTGTGGGTTTGTTTGTTCCTTCTGAAGTCCACAATCATCTCCTTTGTCTTCTTCACATTGATGTGAAGGTTATTCTCTTTGCACCAGCTCTCCAGGTGTTCCACCTCCTGCCTGTAGCTGGACTCATCATTGTTTGTGATGCATCCCACCACTGCTGTATCATCTGCAAACTTTACAATATGACAGCCTGGATGGGTGGCTGCACAATCATATGAGCAGAGTGAACAGAAGAGGGCTCAGCACACATCCTTGAGGAGAGCCAGTGCTGAGAGTTATGGTGGAGGAGGAGAAGTTGTGGATCTTCACGGACTGAGGTCTGTTTGTTAAGAAGTCTAGTACCCAGTTACAAACGGAGGGGTTTAGTCTAAGTGTGAATACAGTACAGTAGTTTGTCCATCAGGGTTTGGGGGATCATAGTGTTGACGGCAGATGTGAAGTCCACAAAGAGCATACGGACATAGGAGTCCTTCTGATCCAGGTGGGTGAGAGCAGTGTGGACCACAGAGTCCAAATGACAACCACAGAAGCATGCACGGAAGGACTTTTCACAAGATTAACACAGTAAAAACAATTATTTGTCTGCTGAAAATTATAGCAAACGTGTCTTAACGCTCCGGCAGAGCTCAGCGTACAGCCTGTACGCCACTCTACGCGCGCATTCTGTGCGCACGCGTTCACTGGCACAGCTCTGCGTTCGTTCTCGCGTTAAATGCTCGCGTTTTCGCTCCAAATTCTTGTCGCAATTTGAGCCGCTGCGCGCAGAGCATCTACCTGCGGGACAACCTGAGGTCGCTGATTGGTCATTTGCTGACACGCCTACTGAATTGATTGACAGGTCGGGTAGGAGACAAAAAAAAGGCATGAGCTGGCTGGCTACAGCCGCGGCTGTGTTTCTAAACTTTATATGTTAATAAAGAGTTCTAAAAAATAAAAACAGGGAGCCCTGGTACTGCAGCCCACAGCCCACCAGGAAATATTTAGAACGTCGCACAGCCAGGTAGGACATGAGTTATTATTCGCTCGTGACAAATTCATTAATTTCAGTCATGGAGTTAACGGAGGAGGAAGCGATTACCGTACTTGACTTTTGGCAAAAAACAAAAGAAAAGTCCAGATCAGCGATGAAGAAGGGGAATTTAATTCATTTGTGTAACATACAAAACAGTCCGGCGCCGGGCAGTTTATTGTGAGACAACGCGCATCGCGTACGCGGTCGTAAAATTTGAGCTTTGCGCGTTCGTGCCCTGCGGGGCTACGCTTGTGCCTCTGCATACGTACGGCGTAGTGCGGTGTACTGCCTTACGCTGAGCTCTGCCGGGGCCTTTAGCTTAACCGTTCCTTAATAAATTCACGTAATGGTCAAATCTGCTGGATTTAAATTTTTTCGCTTTGAAAAAGTACAAGGAAAAACAACGAAGCTAACCGCGACACATTTACGTCTATAAAACATCAAATTTTATCTCAAATAACTCCAACAGCTAACAGTTTGTAAATGTACATCTAGTGATTACTTTCTGTAAGTTTGAAAAAAAATCTGCTGTGTGGTTTATGAGCTATTTGCTCAAACGTACAAGGAAAAATCAACTAAGCTAACCGCGACACATTTACGTCTATAAAACATCAAATTTTATCTCAAACATCTCATAAAGCTAATCAGTTGTAAATATCCATCTAGTGATTACGTTCTGTAAGTTTGATCAAAATCTGTCCTGTGGTTCTTGACCTATTTTGCTAACAAACACTGAGCTAACAGCAAAGTAGCTAGTTCATACCTCCAGAGCAGAAGGCTGGGCAACGACAGACTGAGTCCGTCCAGAGGAGGCTCTCGTCGGACACATGAGGTGGGAACGGTTGGCATACCCTAGCGGACAAAGGTGGTACTGCACACCTAGCGTCCGAAAGTGGTACTGCGCCATTTTTGCCAAAATGGAAAAACGGTCATATCTGAGCAAAAAATTGGTCTAAAAATGTGGGGGGAAAATCCATAAACAAGTCTCACCTCTCTATAAGTCACAGGGCATGCAAATTAGACAAAAAGGTGTGACTTATAGTCCAGAAAATACGGTAGATTTATAATCAGCTGATTAACTCCTGGACATGAGCTCATTCCTCAAGTCCAACCACTCCTGAACCAGAGACAACGTCAGAAGTGTCTTACCTGCCGAGGATAAAAACTTGACTGTCTCTCATAGGGCTGTAGTGATACAATAATCTCACGATATTCTGCTCACGATACGATATATATTGCGATATTCAGCAAACTATACAATTCAATACACTTTAGCAATTTTCTGAAAGATTTTAAAGGGACAGAGTGATTTTGGTGACATTTTGAGACTGTTATAGACTTGGATTGAATTAATTTAACTGAAAACTGATTAAAAGCACCAACTACACAATACTTGGCTCTGGTTGGACATGGATACAGACTTAAAGTGGACAGCTGAAACAAAATCAAAGAGAGAAAACATGTTTCTTTCAATTGAAACAGTAAAAACTGTAGCTTACATGCATTTGTAAAGTAAATAAAGTGCACCAAGTGCCCTGCTCTGAATAGTTTGAAACCTTTTTAACCTCGACACTTAACATCTGAAGGAATCACTCTAAGTGCTTGGTAAGTAAACGGTAATATGACTTCTCCAAAACAGTCTATAATTCAAGTAATGAAGAACATTTAACTTCAAATGCACCCAACTTAGCAGAGCAGCTTAAGGCCTGTAGATAGACCCTGACTAATAAGTGAACTCTAAACAGGAAGTCTACTCTGCAGACCAAGTGAGCTACATTCTCCTCAGATTTTTGTTTAGAAATAGAATCTGATCTGTGCCGCCGCTTTGGTGTGGGGGATAAGCGTGCGGCACATATTGAGGCTGAGCCTCTCTGCAGGCGTCGTGGGTTCGCGTCCCAGACCCGACGAGCTGTTTCTGCAGTGTCTCTCCCTTCTCTCTACCCGTTTCGCCCTCTCCCTCTACAATAAAGATTTTTTTGGGCTCTCTACTAGAGCCCAAAAATGTAAAAAATAATAAATAAAAAAAAGAAATAGAATCTGATCGACGTGCTCTGGGAGAAGTGCACTTCTCTGCGCCGTGATGATATCTCCAGCGGTGGAGAAGACTCTCTCTGAGGTTACACTGGTGCCAGGGATGCAGAGGTATCTAAAAAAGCTAAGTCTGGTCCTCTGGACATAAAAAAAGGGTACGATACTTGCACATGAATATCGATTTTTTTCTGGGAAAGAAAAAAAATCGATATATATCGCAATATCAATATTATTACACAGCCCTAGTCTCTCAGTGGTTCAACGTCCTCTTTTCAGATTAAAGTAAATGCACACGTCATTTATAAATCAAGGTCCCAGAGTCTGAAGGACGAATGGAGAGGTTCAGAATCCACGTTGCTTTAAGTCCAGAGCGAAGTTTACACACTCAGTTATGGTTTGGCTCCATGTCCTCCACTGTTGCTGGTCCACTGGGTTTTCTAAAGTCCACAGTCAACGCAGCATCTACCAGGACATTTTAGAGACTTCATGCTTCCTTCTGCTGACGAGCTTCATGGAGATGATTTCATTTTCCAGCAGGACTCAGCACCGGCCCACACTGACAAAGGTACCAAAAGCTGGCTGTGGAATATTCTAAATTTCTGAAACACTGATTTTTTTTTTCATTCAACCTTTATTTATACAGGTTAATCCCATTGAGCCTCTGGGACTCATTTACAAGAGAGACCTGATTTTAACAAAGAGTGACGACAACAACAGACAATAATAAAAGAAACATACCAATTGAGAAGGTTGTAAAGTGGTGTAGAAAACTAAAATCAGGAACATGTCTGCCTTGGTTTTTCCCAAGAACTTAGCAGATGTTTAAAGTCACTTAGAGAGGTCAAGGTCGAGAGCTTCAGATCTTTTTGCAAGATATTCTAGGAAATAGGAGTGGAGTAGGAGAAGGCCCTTTTACCTAGTTCAGTCCTCACTGAGGGGACACTGCAGGTAATGATGTCCTGAGAGCGCACACTGTAGCTGCACTCACGCAGTGACATGTAGGAGGAGATGTATGAAGGCAGCAGACCAAGAAGTGATTTAAAGATGAAAATGTACCAGTGAGAGAGTCTGCATGAAGTTAATGATGACCAGTTAACCAGTAAATACAGGGTGCAATGGTGGGTAATATGGTAGTTACAGCCAGTTCTTTTTTCATTATTTGTAAGTTATAATCATCAAAACTACAAGAAATAAAGTCTTGAAATATTTCACTCTGTATGTAATGAATCTATGTAATAAATGAGTTTCACTTTTTGAAATGACTGATTTAAAAAAAAACTAACATTTTCACCATATTCTAATTTTTTTAGAAGCACCTGTGGAGACAGCTTTTCCAGAACCAGCAGGTGACGGGATTCTGTAACGAACTAAACTTTAGTTGTTTTTAAAAACAAGAATCACGTGAATTTTTATTAGTTTAGAACTCCAGTGTGTTGCATTATAAATAAGAACTTTATGGATCTCGCAAAAAGTCAAGAATATCTATATAATCTAATATCAATACAGTCTATCTAGATATATATAGATATGCATTATCTAATATCTACAAACATCTTAGAAACATCAACATTTTGATTAAATCTGGTACATCTAATTATCTAAACAGGTTGCTAATTTAATTAATATCAATATTAATAATCACTGCCTTAGTGAGTGAAAATGTCTAATTGCCTATACAGTATTAGCTAAAATGTATCAAAATAAACTTCACTGCCAAGTTCATTTGTGATTTCCAGCATCTAGGCCACAAAACATCTGATTAATAAAACCCAAACCTCCAGACTGAAAACCTCTCACTCAAACATCCAAACAGAACAGAGAGAAGCCTGATGAGCACAAACTGTTATGTGACAACAACAACAAAAAATCATTTTTGTTCATGTGTAATAGTTCAGGTGGAGCACATTGTTTGTCGGTTACAGCCACAAAGAAAAGTCCAGTCAGCATCCAACAGGGCAGAACCTGAAAAAGTCGAGCGTCACAGCATGTCGTTTGTTGATAGGGGCCACGCCTGAGTGCTCGCTGCTGCTCGGCCTCTTTTAACATCCCAATCAAACTTTTGTCTCTTTAAATTTGGTTTCCAGGTGGTCAGATAAGATTGTAATATTTTAAAGCGGTCTGAAGGTCTTTTGAGGTTTTTATCTGGACTTTGGCTGCTTTTCAGTCCAGAACTGGACTATTTTCAGAGGGATTTTTTTTCCCCATTTGTTTGGCTGCTTAACTCCGACATATGAATCATCTGACAACAGAATGGATGAATCAGTTGTGTTGACACAAAACAGACCAACACAAAGAACTGTGGGTTACCATTCTTTTAGTTGAATCTGCAAATAACACCAAATATAATAGTCTGACCAATAGAAATTTGGAAGAATTTTTTTATTTTTTTGCAACGAGGTGATTCTCAAAGAGTGATTGGCTGAAAACTTGTCAAATCTTGAGAAAAACAAACCAAAAACTATAGTACTGTAGATATAAGTTGTATGTATAAGTTTACAGCTAGCAGCTCTTGGGAAATCATGTTTGCTTTGTTTATTAAATAAAAAGTTTTAAATATTTTCTTTGTTATCTTTCTTTAATTTGCATTAAATAATTATCAAAATGTGGACAATATTACAGATAGAGCTATTGTTTGGCTTGACTGAGCCAATAATCCAATTCAAGCTTAGATCAGGACAAATTGAACTACTAAATTTCACCATTAGAATAAAGATTTAACAAACTGTGTTTTAATGAGATTGTACAATCTGTAAAAATATATTCCAGATTTTACATAATGTAACGGTTGAGATAGGATTTGGTGGTAAAAAGCACTCTATATATGGCTCTGGTAAAAAGCTAATAAATAATTTAAAGTCATTTTCATGGAATTTTACAGTTTTAATTAGAGCTTTCCAAACTCCAAAGTGCATTTTTAAGAACCTTCCCTTCTGTAGGATACTCTATATTTAATTTGATAATTTCAGGTAGATTTCTTGTAATCTGGAGCCAGTTTAATCTGGACTAGAGACTAAAATCAATGAAATGGCCCTTTTAATCTGAAGTTTTTACCCTCATTAGGTTAAAATAACAGCTAATTTAAATGTCCCTGTGTATTAAACCCGTTTTATTTTACAGTGTCTTGGATCAGATAATAAAAAACGGAAATAACTCAACTGACTGCCCATGGAGATAAAATCTACCTTATAATCTGTTTTGCTACTT
>JBBPBX010061995.1:0-20955 GCA_038048925.1 Garcialebias charrua | reverse complement strand
TCGACACACATTGATAATAGTATGTAAATTTTTACTCCATAGCGCCCCCTATATTATTACTACAGTTATATCTTAGTGATACATTATCCGATCTGCACGAGATTTAGTGTGGTTCATCAGTGAGTACTTCTACACACATTGATAATGTTGTGTAAATTTTTACTCCACAACGCCCCCTATATTATTACTACAGTTATATCTCAGTGATACATTATCCGATCTGTACAAGATTTATTGTGCATCAACAGTGAGCCCTTGTGTACACATTGATATGGTGGGCTAACATTTGACTCAAGTGCGCATGCTAGTTAGCTTAGCATTAGCATCACCCGTTAGCATGTGAGATAACACCAGAAACTTGTTCAGCGTGGTCTGTTGAGTCATCTGTGTAAGTTTGGTTGGAAAATAAGGTGTTAGCCTAGCATGCTAGTTAGCTTAGCATTAGCATTACCCGTTAGCATGTGAGATAACACCAGAAACTTGTTCAACGTGGTCTGTTGAGTCACCTGTGTAAGTTTGGTTGGAAAATAAGGTGTTAGCCTAGCATGCTAGTTAGCTTAGCATTAGCATCACCCGTTAGCATGTGAGATAACACCAGAAACTTGTTCAACGTGGTCTGTTGAGTCATCTGTGTAAGTTTGAATGGAAAATAAGGTGTTAGCCTAGCATGCTAGTTAGCTTAGCATTAGCATCACGCGTTAGCATGTGAGATAACACCAGAAACTTGTTCAACGTGGTCTGTTGAGTCACCTGTGTAAGTTTGGTTAGAAAATAAGGTGTTAGCCTAGCATGCTAGTTAGCTTAGCATTAGCATTACCCGTTAGCATGTGAGATAACACCAGAAACTTGTTCAGTGTGGTCTGTTGAGTCACCTGTGTAAGTTTGGTTGGAAAATAAGGTGTTAGCCTAGCATGCTAGTTAGCTTAGCATTAGCATCACCCGTTAGCATGTGAGATAACACCAGAAACTTGTTCAGCGTGGTATATCTCAGAGATACATTATCCGATCTGCACGAGATTTATTGTACTTCATCAGTGAGCACGTCTACACACATTGATATTGTGGATTAACATATGACTCTAGAGCGCCCCTAGATTATTCAAACTGTTAGATCTCAGTGATACATCATTCGATCTGTACCAGATTTATTCTGCGTCATCAGGGAGCAGTTCTAAACGCATTGATATTGTTGTGTAAATTTTGACTTCAGTGCACCACCTACATAATTCAAACTGTTATATGTCAATAAGGATGAAGGGAAAAAATTGTTTTTTTTAATCTAGATTCTTTGTCTTGGCGATTCAGAATCAATTCTAAATGCTCCAAAATTGATTTTAAAACATGTTTAATTTTCCCCTGATACATGCTCAATAATCCAGGTAGAAAACTCTAAAAAAGCTAAGTCTGATATTCAGCTCAGTCTTAGCACCCTCTCAAAGTGGATCAACCAGTTTCCTGGTGACTGCTGAAACCAGTCCTTTTGGGGACTGTAGCTTTGATCAGTGCTGCGGTTTTGCAATCTTGAGGTTGCAGGTTTGAGCCCAGGTTGCATCAGGAAGGGCATCCGGCGTAAAACAGATTGCCAAATCTTTCATGCGAGTTTGCTCGCTGTGGTGACGCTTGAAGGGAGCAGCCAAAAGAAACAACTTACCCGTATGTTCCGGACTATAGGTCACGGCTTTTATCATTTTTTTCATGGCCTGCGACCTATATTCAGGTGCAACCTATTTATGGCTTTTTATAAAATAAGCTGATTTGTAATAATTTATTAACAAAAATTAAACTGAGACACACTCTTACAATAATGTCGGCTAACAAATATATTTTTTAGGTGTTTATCCTGCTAAAATTATTCATCTATTAAAGAAAATTTCAGCTCAGACACATATTTGCTATAATTTTTATCAAACAATTAATTGTTTTTAAGTGTTAATCTTCTTAAAAGCCTTGCTGTGCGCTCCTGTGGAAGAGACATTTGCAGCAGAGCTAAACACGGTCCACATTTTGACGTACCGGTAGGTGCGACTTATATTCAGGTGTGACCTATATATGGATTTTTCCAATTCTTTGGCAATAATTGGACAATGCGACCTATACTCGGGTGAGACCTATAGTCCGAAAAATATGGTACCTTATCCGTCAACGATTACACAAATGGTCTAAAAATATGTACAGTAGCAAACTTAAATTATGCATCAGACAAAAAAGAGCTTACAGTGAGGCCTAATGCATTTTAATTTAATGTATTTAAGGAACAGAAACATTTAACAAGTTTATAACGTAATTACCAATTTTGGTCATGGGAAATGTTCTGCAAACAATTGAATCAATAAGCTCCTTGGACATTTTGCTCTTTAAACTTACAATTAGCCAAGAAACAAATATATAAAAAATGTTACTATTCAATCAAGTAGATCTAAGAAGCAAATGGTTCTGAGGTGTTTGTGTGTTTTACTGACTTGTTTGCATTGTTGTGAAGTTAGGAGCTGACACTGATGACCAGCCACAGCAGATTATTTCCCATCACTCTTTTCTGAGCAGTTCCTGCTTTCGTACATCTTCATCACGATATATTCAGCTGAGTAACTCTAGCACATAACATGTAACTAATGTACTGCTTACAGAAAACAGCTGAAGGCTTTGTAATGCCAACGACGAGTAATTCCAAAACCAACGCAGCTCAGTATCTTCGGTTCATCTTCTTAAACTTCTCATAGTGGTAGTCGTCTGTGGCCTTCTCGTTGTTTGGACGTTTGCGGGGGTTTGGTGGTGATGGAGCTACGGGTTGAAAAAGGAAGGTTTCATTATTTTTATTTACATGTTTAGAAACAAATAACAGGTACATGATTTAATGGGGAAGGGGTGGGCATTAAAAGCTGGGTCGGACCTTCTAGGCCTGGTTTCTCTGTGTCGCCGACACGCAGTGGTCTCGCTTTGGGCTCCTCTTTGATGTGTCTGTGGTGTCTCTGTTGTGCATTTGCATCCTCATGATAGACTAGAAAGAAAAGAAAAAAAAAACTGCGTTAACAGACCTCACTGGATTAAAGATTGCTGTTTACACCCACAACACGTTTGAACTGAACTCACAGCGATTGTGTTGGACGTAATTAGCAGCGATGTTTGTTGGAACAAACGATGTGCCGAGGTCTTTTTTCTTGTTCCTTTGTTCTGCCAGAAGCTTGGCTTTGGCCTCCTCTGTCTGGATAATGTTTTTGATTTTTGCACTGGGACAAAAGACACAAACAGGTTACTCAAATATTTAAAAAACAAGCATGAACCGAATTATTAATTATTAAAGAAACTGCACATACTCGATTCCCAGATCAACCTCTGGGATCCCGCTCAGCATCTGATTGGACAGCATCTCCTCTGTTTTCTTGGCAGAGTTGACTCGGATGTTTTCTGGCAGTTCGTACAGGTGGTCCTCTGCATTTTTCACTTTCACTTTTTGCTCCTCGGCCTCCACCATGCCTTTCTTCTTTTTTAACTCAGTCTCTATGTATTTCATCCTGTAATGAAATCAGTTATTCCAGCACTATTTCCATACAAGCTTAAATGCATTTATGTAATTTTTGATGATCTACAGTATAACTGAGCAAAAATAATCCAAAATGAAATGGCCGACACAAACAGTTCCTGATGGACACACTGACTAACTCAATGTGGAAAATATTACCATGTAGACATTTAAAAATGTAAATAAACCCACTAAAAAAACAAAAGAGAACCTAAATGTAAGATTCTGGATTGATTTCCATCTATTTGCCTCTGATTCTTTTAGTTTTTTCCATTTTTTGATTAGTAGTTTATGCAGCTTTTTGTGCATACAGGCTACTCCATCCTTTAAAAACACTGCTCCTGAATTGCCTTGCATAATGAAATCAAAAGGTGACATACTTCCATAATGTCTGTCCAGCAACAGTTAAAAAGAAACTCAAACAAAAGCTGTCTTTGCACCGTTAGCCGACTCAGTGGTCAACATGAGCAGCTGTAACTTCAGGATTTCGAGCAGAAAACATTTTTGTTGTAAAGTGATGGATATCAGGGAACACCTACTGTCAACATCTGAAGTTGCTTAAAGGATTAAGAACAAGTGAACAAATACAGCTCAGTTACTTTTTAACTAAACTGTTTTAAAGCTTTCTTGATGGAAATTCAACTGTAGTAAAATGTTGAATGAAACTGTATCTGGAGGGAATCAATTGAATTCCTTCTGTTTAGAAAAGAAAACAAAGCAGACTAAATTCTCAGGGGAAAACACATGGCACAACACTGATGTCAGTGAATCTTGCAGTCTATTATGTTTTGTCACAAGGACATTATTTCCATCTGATGAAGCTGAAGGAGAGGAAATGCAACACTTGATCTTGCTGGAGTGCAGCTGACTTGATCCAGTAAAGTTTTAACTCCTTATCGTTCTGACAGCTCAGTGTTGAGTCATCAGCTGTTTCCTAAACTATTATACTGTACTCCAGTCATATTATGAGAATATATGTATGCGTGCAACATACTGTTGGAAAGCTGAGAATGTGACAGTTTGATTGACATAAAGCATTTTACAGCACAATCACCACGAAATATACAATCAACACCAACAACAATTAAGATTGTGTCATTCTATTTTTAAA
The DNA here is from genome assembly GCA_038048925.1 of Garcialebias charrua. Lineage (NCBI taxonomy): Eukaryota > Metazoa > Chordata > Actinopteri > Cyprinodontiformes > Rivulidae > Garcialebias > Garcialebias charrua. The sequence continues at coordinate 16,327 of JBBPBX010061995.1, read as the reverse complement.
GCCTTGTAGTGATCAACAATCAAACTGCTAAAGCTTCCAGATTCTGTTAAAATAAATATTCCCAATTTATACCATCTACAAACTGAATATGTTCTAAATTATGCTCGTGAGGACTTTCAACAAAAGTCCAATACAATTCTGAAAACTAGGCTATAAATAAGCAACTTACAATGAACCCATACAGAACTGGGACTCTTGCAGATGGCCGGCCCAACAGACTAAACTCAGTTCTGACAAGTACAAGTTTTCTAATCATCTATAAATACAAAGTATGATAATCCTGAGCTAATAAGAATAGACATAGCAAATTAGCAATTTTTCAGTGTGTATATCAAAGCTACTGATCTCTGATTTGTTTTACACTATATTTTTAGTCAAATAATGGCAAGTGCATTCACAAACTAAAACACGTTGTTTTGCCATTGACAAATAAATTAACACTCAGAAGTCCGTATTTTCTTCAAATTTCTACAATCTGTAAAAGTTGTTGTTTACTACTTTTTGCTGTCATGACAATAACTCATACATTGCTCACAAACTCTACATTCCTATAGACAAGCTGCAACCAGCATAGAGACTGACATAAATGCCCCAGCGCTCGCCTTCAAAACAAAAGCGCTGCAAGAATCAGCTTTCACCTAAAACCAAATGATTTAGATTTTAATGTAGAACAATTCATATTTGACTTCTGAGGTGCACATGAGATGCCCATGTGTGCTCTAGAACCAAATGGAAAAAAAGTTAGATTTTTGTCTCCTTTGAAAGCTAAAGCTAAATTTATCTCCAAATCAAAATCACTAAGTCTTACTGGAACTGAGATGAACAGCTGTGGATAGAGCAATGCTTCATGTACTTTGAGAATACTGCACATAGGTGTTTTAAGCACACTTGCAATGTAACTTACCGGTAACTGGTGTTTGGTAGATCAGATGTGGTCAACTAACATCAAAATGCATCTTAATGTATTAACCTAAGTGAGTAATTAATTAAGATAAATGCAGGGGTGGGGGTAGCAACCAAACATAAGCCATCCATCCATTATTTTTACCCACTTCTTCCATTTTGGGTCACGGGGGTCACCAGTGCCCATATCCAGCAATCACTGTGCGAGGGGCGGGGGAGACCCTGGACAGGTTGCAAGTCCATCACAGGAACACATAAAGACAAATGAGACAAACAACCATTCACTGTCTCACTCACACTTAGGGACAAATCAGCCTAACATGCATGTTTTTGGGGAGGAAACCCGAGTACCCAGAGAAAACTCACGCATGCACGGAGAGAACATGCAAACTCCACCCAGAAAGGCCCCCGGACTGGGATATGAACCGGCAACCTTCTCGCTGAGAGGCAGCAGCTCTACCAGTTGTGCCACCGTGCTGCCCCCACAAACATAACCAGAAAACGCAATTTTGGAGCAAACCAATGGTAATAGAAAGTGCAGCACTATTTTAAACATTACAGTAAATCAGATCTTTATCTTGTATTTTAACAGTTTAAAGAGCCCTACATATATACAGCACATTGTCAACGGCAACATTTTTAAAGATGCATTGTTTTGTGAATGTTTGCATTGCAATAATGAAAGATTACTTACATGTCTGCATCCTCGTCCCTTCTGTTAGTCTCAGCTGAAAATGACGTGCCCAGGCTGAGGTCCGTCTCATCTTCTGTCCTGTATGTAGATCATTTTAAATCAATCACTCCAATCAGAGGACACGCATGTAAAAACATACTAAAGCATACAGTCTGGTAATTCCACCAAAACCTGGTTCACTTACATGTCTCTATTCCTGTCCTTCACTTTCTTCATGTCTACCACCCCTCCAGTCTTCAGCTTGAAAGGATCATTCTGTAAAAAAAAAAAAAGTTATAATTTGAAGAAGAAGAAGCTGACAAGTTGCAACTTCCACACAAACATTTGTGGTTTAGAAATATTGCTTACATCAATGTCAGCTTCTGGCGGAAGGTTTTCTCCAACCAATAAGGCAGTCACGCTGAACGCAAGAGAAATAGAAATGTTTACAGTACTCACATAATGTGTTTATTGTTAAGAAATACTGTACAACTCTGTGCTACTATTCGAACCTGACTCCTTTTTGTCGTTTCCTCAAACTCTGAAGCTCTTTGGCCTCTTCCATTTTCATTCTAAACATGAATACAAACAAATGATTAATAAAACTCACGGGTTAGAAATGTTACCAAATTATGGCTTAAAATGTAATAACGTGGGTAGTTTCCACACTTTGATGCACGGCTGGATCTGCTAGCTGGCTAACACAACGTAGCATTAAGAAAATATTTTTTAACGGAGTAATTTACCGGACTTCTTCCGTCGTCTCATCCTCTTCTTCTTCGTCTGAAGATTCCTTTCTTCTTCTGAAACTTTTACCACACGGCATTTTTTTAAAATATAATTTCACTGATAGATTTGTTTAAGACAAACACTGACTGGGATAAAGTGAGCTGGGTTGTGTCGGGAGACTCTTTAACCGACGTACAATAATAAAACGTCACTTCCGGACTTTCCGGAAGTAGCTCTGTCCTGCGCAGTTTTTCAACAACAATCATGGCGGCTTATGGACAGGTCGGAAGGTTGTTGAGGATTTCTGCAAGACTTTCACGACCGTACGTGTATTCGTTATGAAGTTGTGAGCTTGCGCAGCTTTTAAGTTATTATTCTTAAGGTTGATTTTGTTTATTCTTCATGTTTATGTAAACTGTGGAGTGACGCAGACAGTTGAAACACCGAGGAAGTGGTGTGTTTTCTTAATTTAACGCGTTTTAAATTGGCTTTCTTTGTCCCTTTTTTCTGCTTCGCAAACTAAAATTAAGATAGTGTGCAGAGATAAACACAACCCACAAGTCAGGTGTATCTGTTGCCTCTTTTTAATCGTTGCTTTTTCAACTTACAAGTTGAAAAAAAAACCACAAGTGGTTTTAATCCATACAGCAAATTCTTGATTAACTAGTGTCATAATTCTGATTGAAGTTTTCTGTATTATACAGTATACTTTTAGTCGAAAGAGCTTTTTGGTTAATCAAAATTATTTTAAAAATGTAATAACCTAAGTGTTTCCTATGAATCATATTGATGTCATTATTAATCCAAACAAATTTACTTAAAATACCAAGTCACCAGGGTATTATACAGAAATCTTGACTTGTACTCAGCTTACTTATTTTGAGGTAAAACATGTTTTTTTTTCCCCCCACTAAAATTGCATCATGTTTTCCTGCACATTTGCATCATCTGTGTTCTTCAATTATAACTTTTTTTGGGAAGGTATCTCATGACCATCAAACAGCTCTCACACTGCTTTAAACAGTAATTTATCATCATTATTCATTATTGTACAGCAATATTTTTGGATTTGTTTGAATTTTGTTTTGGGTGACATGGTGGCGCAGTTGGTAGCTGTTGCCTCTCAGCAAGAAGGTTGCCGGATTGAAACCCGGCCGGGGACCTTTCTGGGTAGAGAAAGTTCATGCTCAATCATCCAAGTACCAAATCCACCTTTCTAGGTAGAGTTTCAATGTTCTCTCTGTGCATGTGTGGGTTTTCTCTAAACCAGTACTCCAATTTCCTCCCACAGACCAAAAACATGCCTGTTAGGCTGATTGGTAACTCTAAATTGCCCTTAGGTGTGAGTGAGAGTGTGAATGGTTGTTTGTCTCGTTTGTCTCCATGTGTTCCTGTGATGGACTTAAGATTTGTCCAGGGTGTCCCTCGCCTTTCACACAGTGACATCCATGACCCGAGTGGGTGGAAGGGTGGATATGGATGGATTGTGTTTTTGTTATGGATCCGAGTTTAGCTTCAGTGCTTTGATGAGTTCTAGTTAAAACAGTCAAGCTAACTGAGTAAGTATATTTTAATAATCACTAGAAAACATCACTCATCCTTGGGTGTTTTGGAGCCTCTCTGAAGAGACCTTTTGTTTACTACTTAATTGTATGTTTCATAATGTTTTATTATAAATTTTAAATTTGTGTATGCATAACTAATTTGTTAAGTCCTTCTGTTTTAAGACTAACTTTAGATCTAAAAAGATGTGCATTACAGTAGTACGAATGCAAATTTGATGATCTGCCAGTTGCATGATTTGCTGAGAGGGAAGTTCAAAATGCACGCTCAGATACAGTACTCTAGATATATTTTTATGTATTAACCCAACAACAACAACAAACCTGATTTGTCAGATTTAAATACAAAAATATTCATACACTCACTTAAAAAAATCTATTGTCATAAAAATGTCTGGTTGTGGACTGGTTGGTCCACATAAGTTGCTTACTTGGTGGGTTAACTTCAGTGTGCTTTGGACTACTCTGACTGAGGAAGCCCTCTGGAGTGAGGGTGAAACGTTTCTGCTAAAAAGAAACTGTCCAGATGAACTGATTGAGAATGAGCGGATTTGATACCTGGACTATTGAGAATTAACTTTCTTGTCATAAAAATGTCCTTTTTTTTCCTTGTGACAGTCATGGTTGCTGTTTGGAGATTGCATACAATGTTTTACTTCTGGATTTTTATTTTTTTTTAATTTAATTTTTTTATCGCAGGCTTTCGGTTTTTATTGTTATTTGTCATTTGTTCAAAAAAGTTCATGGCAAAAATGTATACATTTTATATTTATACATTTATTACATTTGTTTTTATTTCTATAATCTAAATGTATTTAAAGCAATGCACCTGAACATTTTCCATTTTGGCAGGTAACAGTGCTTTTGAGGACAGAATGTGTTAGCTTTATCGCTGATTCTAATGCAACCATGGACAGTGTTCTTTTTAGTAAAATAATGTCTAACGAAACTATGTCAGTCTTCATATGTTTACTTCACTTATACAACAGTTTGTGTAACTGTTGCCACCAAGGGGCACAGTTCCTGCAACTTGCTGCACAAATAATTTTGTAGATCAACATCTCAGACAGTCTTTAAATATTAACACCACTACTACATAGTAAAGAGTAGAAAGTAAATGACTCAAGCATACGTCAGTGACTGATATGCAGTAATACCATTAAAATATATTAGTGTAGTGACCCTGTTGAACATTTCTGTAATATTTCAGTATTGCTGGCTGCGGCTGTCAGAACAACGGATTTCACTGGTCGTCACAAGTCACAGAAGTTTCAAAGAGATGGCCGCAAAACCCTCTCTGGACTGTTCCTGGTCTGTATTTGTTTTGGATCCTCTTGTTGGAAAAATCTTAAACTGAATGTGTTTGTACTGAACATTATGTTTATACTCTTTCTACGGTGGTAACAAGTGTTCATCAGGTGCTTGGATGTTGTGAGAAAATCTCGTATTTGCACATGCAAAACAATAACAAGACGTGGCTTTCTAAAAATTCCCATTGCATTCTTGTTCATTGTGTTTTGTCTCTTTTCAGGAAGGACCATGTTTGTGCAGACACAGGATACACCGAATCCAAACAGTTTAAAGTTTTTGCCTGGTCGGACAGTTCTCGAGGAAGGAACTATGAATTTTGCCAGCGCTCGTGATGCTTACTGCTCACCCTTGGCCAGGTATAAGTTTCTTAAATGCAAGTTTACTAATATCAAAACATTGTGTCAAGTTATTTAAAAAAAGTTTTTTTTAATGTGGCACAAAATAAAAGACACAGCTGTACTGTAAGAACATCTGTTGGTGTTTTTCTGACCTATGTCTGGTGAGACACATTTTTGGGATCATTTTAGGATAGTGGATACCAAAATGTTTTTTCTAAAAACAGTTTATTGGGGGTGGGGAGTTGTTTTGACTATTGTGTAGACCTCAACTGGCCTTGATTCTGTAATCAATGATGGTAAGGTTAAGTCTACTGGTTTTTTTTTTGCTTATTTTAATTTTGAGTTTTACCAGATGTAGAAGTCTTGTTCAAATGCCTAATATTTGTGTATCTATTTAATGTAAAATATGTGGAATAGTTGTCTATTTTAAGCATAATCCCTATAATAGGCTTATTTATTATAGTTTCATTAAAAAAAGTCACTGTGTAAAACCAGTTTTTTTTAAGCATAATCCCTATTAATAGGCTTATTTTATTATAGTTTCGTTAAAAAAATGTCACTGTGTAAAACCAGTTTTTTTATATATATATTTACCGGTAAACCTCTATGTTGTCTTCAGACAGCTTTTCAGGATTGATGGAGTTAAAAGTGTCTTCCTGGGTCCTGATTTCATCACTATCACAAGGGTAACTTCAAGTTCAGCATCTTTAAATCTCAACAGAGTCACATCATCACAATTATTCATTTGTTTTCTATTCCTCCCTGCTTAGACTAATGAAAATATGGAATGGAGGGTAATTAAACCTGATGTGTATGCCACAGTCATGGACTTCTTTACTTCTGGACTCCCAGTTGTCAATGAGGACAGCAAACCCAGTGCAGATACCGGTACATAGAAACAACTGAAAAACAAAATAAAATAATTTGTAAGCTATTCTCCGATACCAAATGTGCTTAAATCTCAACTTCTCTTCTCAGCACCATCAGAGGATGATGATGAAGTAGTTGCTATGATTAAAGAGCTGCTGGACACCAGAATAAGGTTACAACTTGAAGAAATGCGCATTGATACAGTGATGGGTGGTTTTCTGACTTTAACACCTGCTGATGTTTCTGCTCACCAGGCCAACGGTGCAGGAGGATGGAGGAGACATTCTGTATCGAGGTTTTGACGATGGCGTGGTTAAACTGAAGCTGCAGGGCTCCTGCACCAGTTGCCCCAGCTCGGTTGTAACTTTGAAGAATGGAATCCAAAACATGTTGCAGTTTTACATACCCGAGGTGGAATCGGTAGAAGAGGTTTGTTGGACTGTTTTGTTCAAGTTTATTAAATATATGTGCACTGTGTCCAGAAGTTATTTACAAGTTGTAATATTTATTTGCTCTTATTTATTATATTTATTTAAAAAAGAGTGAACAAACATTAAATAAATACAATAAGACAAACAAAAAAATCTGAGGAAAAAATGCAACACAAAAGTGCTATTTTTTTTATTTTTTTTTTACAGGTAAAGGATGAGGAAGAGGAGGCAGCTGAGGTTTGAACTGAAACAAGAACTTGATTGAGACATTCATCTCTCCAAAGCAGTCAGGCTTCAGTCAGATGCTTAAAATCAATAAAACTACCTGTTGTAACGAACTTTTGTACACGAGAATACATCATCTGAGTGTTCTTATGCATTTTGGTAGTTCTGCTATAGTCAAAATGACATTTTTCAAACTCATTGCACATCTGAAATAAATGTATTCTTTTACAGTGTTACACAATTTCTAAATCCACAAGAGGTCAAAACTGCCTTTAGCCAATGAATACGTTATAAAAACTGTATCTATATAAGTATAAGTATTGTTTGTTTACCGTGCATAAAGATGGTTTAAAAATATTTTGCTGTGTTCACTTTTGTCCCATGAATAAATGTGTAGGGAGCAAAATATTCATGTAACTTGTCAGAACATTTATTCCATCATTACAAACACAAAAACACCACTGGATGATACTGCCAACTACAGTATTGTTATTAAAGTAGTCACTATGATGTTTCCATGCTGAAATATTGCTCATCTGCTCTTGTCTGTTAATAGTCATATTCAGAGCGTGGAGGGATACTAATCAGATCTAAATACATAATTCTGACAAGATTGTATTTATTTTGTGTTCATGAATTTATTTTAGTATTTAGCTGCATTTTGCATCTAAATGTTTCTGACTTGTTAGCATTTATCAGACTAAAAGCAGTACTGAAAGGAGTATACAATAAAAAATAAATAGACATTTTAATTTAATACGATTTAAATGCTACGGGCTGAATGACAAAGAAGATGGCTAAACAGTAGCTAAAAACAAAGTATGGTAAGACAAATGGCAGGTGCAGATTCAGCAGTTAAAAACGCTCTGCGTACCTGTGGCCATGGAAGTGATTGGAATATTGTACCTGATTTTGATAATTTGGATGGCTGAGCAAATACTTTTGGCAATGTAGTGTAGCTTTAAAAAGCACAAATAAAAAATAAATTAATTCATTCAACCTTTATTTATACAGATTAGTCCTATTGAGCCACGAGGACATTTACAAGAGAGACCTGAACTTGAACAAAGTGATGACAGCAGTGGACATTAATAGACAATCATAAAGGATGCATAAAATCAAAAAAGGCATTCAATACAAGATCAACTGGACTTTATTTGTTGCAGAAAACGTTTCACCCTTCATCCAAAAGGCTTTTTCAATTCAGAATGGCAGCTGTGAGACAGAAGTTTTATACAGGCTGACATGCCACGCACCAACATATGCAGGTGCGTGGCATGTCAGCCTGTATAAAACTTCTCTGTCTCACAGCTGCCATTCTGAATTGAAAAAGCCTTTTGGATGAAGGGTGAAACGTTTTCTGCAACAAATAAAGTCCAGTTGATCTTGTATTGAACGCCTTTTTTGATTTTATCATGTCCTGGACGACTGAGAATCTTCACCAGCAAAGGATGCATACATTTTTATTTTATATATAATAGTAATGGGTTACAATTTTAAAAAGAGAAAAACAACGTACAGTTAGTACATGCGGAATCAGTATTAACGCATACAACAATAAATAAATAATTTTAAATATTTGGATTTTAATCATCTCTGGGCCAAACTCCCTGATGCTGATGTAGCTTTTGGAATTACTCCATCATCATCCTTAAAAAAGTCCTTAGCGTTTGTTCAAAACAAATTTCAATTAAAAATGATCAGAATGATTTGGGACCTTTCAGGCTTTAATCATTAACTCTCGTTTGTTCTTATGTCAAATTTGTTTACCTGTCAGTACACATAGACATTGTTGCTTTGGGTGCGCATCATCAGGATCTACGATTGGCTCCGCCCACAGTTCACATCCTGTTGCCACGTCAGAAAAGCTTACGTTGGTGGGCGCATCCTGATTGACAGACCAATGGACCAATCAGAGGCGCCGGAGGAGAAGGCGGTTGGCTCGTTGAACACAAAAGGGGCGTGGCTTATTGACAGGCATCCCCGGCTACCTCCAAGACCAGAGTAGCTGCATCTGGCAACTGAGCTGCAGACATGTGTGGTGAGTGTTTTTTTTGTACGCGTTTTTATTCAGTCAGAAATGTGTTCCGTTCTTTATTTGTCAGGGTGGAAAAGCAAGCATAAATATAACAGCGCTTGTTTACTTCAGCGCTTCAGTGAAGGCTATGTTAGCTAGGGTGGCTAACTCCGTAGTTAGCCAACATGAGCTGATGTTCAGCTAAATATAAAACACTGTTTCCATCATCGCTGTTCTTTGCTCTTTGTGTTGTTGCTGTCAAATATGCTGGACGTCGTGTTTAAATTATGTCTGTCTTTTCCTGTGAGACTGGCAGACGTCATCATCATCATCTCTATATTTACCTATTTTTATTATTTGTCCCTGTCTGAGTGATTTCTTGTGTTGATTTTTTTAATTATCATTACTTAACTTGTGCATTAAAAGTGTAAACGTACCCGGAAGACGGTAATGTCATATGAGCAGAATAAACTGCCTTTGGGTTAATTCAAGTTTATCCTGATTGGTATTTTTCAGACAGGTGACATTTCTTTCTGTCTCAAATCCTGTCGTCACTATCTGAGTATAAACCAGTCAGACTAGATAAACTAGTTTGTTCTTTTCAATAATATCTGTAGCCATTTTCTTTTTTCCCTGTTTCTTCATCAGAGCTTGTCCTTGTGATTTATTTGCCCTCCCTCTCCAGCACCTCCTCCCACCTCCTCTTGCTGTCCTGAAAGAAAGCCCTGTTTTGAGGCAGTCTGCTGGTGTCACATTTGCATGTATCTGGCAGTGGACAGCTGAATATTAAATTGCATTTCATGTTCCCCTGTGGACATTTGTGGTGTCCCAGCTTTCAGTATGTTTGTGTAATGTACTGATTACAGTATTGGTAGATGAAATGCTTTGATTTTATTTGGGCTTTTTCACTGTAGCCTACGGTAATTGGCTTTGAGTTGGTAAAGTGATTACCGGTATACACATTCAAGTCTCTGTGTGATGATTTAATGTGTTTTTGTAAGAATATTGAAAATGAAATGCAGCTTCAACTCTGAAATGTATCAAATGATTTTGTTTTCTTTACAATAACTATGTCACAGATACGCCCAGCGCTTTCTGTTTTGAAGCTCTTTGCTATTAAAACGTCTGCAGTCCTCCTAGTTAGACTGGTTTCTGTAGAAATGCTTGTCAGTCTTTGACTTTGAACCTTAAATAGTTTGGGCAGGCATCACCACAAATATGTTTTCTCAATTCAGCAAAAATATTCCAACAATTTTCTGTTTGGTTGTCGTGTACGGTACTCTTTAACGTCCTTAGATTCACTTTTGACCTTTTTGACTATCAAATCTTGGCTATATTCAGTGTTGGATAGTTGTTTTATAAGAGTTGGATGTTAAAATTAAAAGTGTGTTGCATTTAATTATGTGATAATTATTAGTAACAGTAAAATGCATATACAGTAATCCTTTTTAGTTTCTGCTTACATTTGTATACCACGTTTTATATTGTAGCTGTAAATTCTCATTATTGTGATATTGATTTCCACCCTGCAGCCAAACTTTAAAACTTCTTTCTTAAAACCATATTCATTAATTGTGTGAAGTCATTTAAAAAATAAAACAACAGTGCTGAATAATAGCCAATACTATATACTTCTCTCTTCAGGAATTTTTGCCTATCTCAACTACCATGTGCCAAGGACTCGGCGTGACATCCTTGAGATTCTCCTCAAAGGTCTTCGACGTCTGGAATACAGAGGCTATGACTCAGCTGGTGAGAAAAACCACACTGGGTTTGTTTGAGCTTTTATTTTAATCAAGTTTCCTTGTAGGGCAGTTAGTTATTTGGCTACGTCCTCTCAATAATCAGTGATATTTCTTTGCAATATTATTGTAAGGTAAAAATGTTTTGGAGAAGTTAGTTTTCAATTCATTTGTGAAAATGTTAAAAGCTTTACAAATGCCCTTCATGTATCTTCATTGAATTATGTTGTCTGATGAAGAGATGTTCTTAATGAATGGATTAGTAGCTGCAGCTTGATTGTATATGTACGAGTACCGTATTTTTCCACCGTACACATCGCACCACCGTATTAGTCGCATCAGCCCAAATATTTCTAATAAAGTGGGAAAAAAACACAAGTCACTTCGCCATATAAGTCGCATCCATTATGCGTCACCACTGATGCGTTGCGTTTGTTATGCATCACTGCTGAACATGTGGGCCCGTGTTGTGCCAAAAATTGATTGGCTGCCAAATGGCAGCCGTAGGAGCATGCACGGGATGACTTTAACAAGAATTTAACAAGATTAACACTTAAATACAATTATTTGTTTGCTCGACATTATAGTAAAGGTGTGTCTCAGTTGAACTTTTCCTTAATAAATGCACTTTAATAGTCAAATCAGCTGCATTTCACCTGGGCGGTGCGGCGAAATGCAGCAGATTTGACATTTGCTGCAGAAGTTCTGGAGCGAGACGAAGGTGGCCTGTATGGCAATCCAAGTGTCTCATCATTAATAGCCACTTTTATCTAGTGTTAATGAGACACTTGTCGTGCCATATGACTCAAGGGCCCTCTAGTGGCTGCAAATGGTAATGTTTAATATTTTTAATGTTAGAATGAATGAAATCGTCAGATCTCAGCCAAAAATTGGTTTATAAATAAGGGGGGGGGGGGTGTATAAGTCGCAGGAATTGCAAATTTATGCGTAAAGGTGCAACTTGTACAGCGAAAAATATGGTAATAGTATCCCAAAATGCTTTCAGTGGTGGGAAAGATTAGGTATCTAAAAATAGTTACACATAATGTGTAGCGTTTGTTCTCATAAAGCTTTTATCATTTTAAAATGTTTTAGGTGTGGGAATTGATGGGGGAAATGGCAAAGAGTCGGAGTCAAATGGCAAATCTATCCAGCTGATCAAGCAGCGTGGAAAAGTAAAAGCTCTCGATGAGGAGATTCACAGTAAGACGAGATTAAGTTGCTCACTTTCCAGTCAGTCATTGATGAAAATCTGGGCATACTGAACACATTCTGGTTGTTTGTTTGACCTTTAGAGCAGCAAGATATGGACTTGGATTTGGAGTTTGATGTTCACATTGGCATTGCTCACACACGTTGGGCGACCCACGGTGCGCCCAGCCCCGTCAACAGTCATCCGCAAAGATCAGACAAGAACAACGGTCAGTTGCATAGAAGAGGACGAACTAAACAGCTCCTTTTTATCTGCATGCCGTTGTCATAGAGACCTGGAGGTTTATGATGTGTTTAATTTTTAATTTGCAGAGTTCATTGTGATTCACAATGGAATCATTACCAACTACAAAGACCTGAGGAAATTCTTGGTGAGAAGATGTTTTTCCTCAATTGTTGTCTGTATAATTTCAGTACTGTTACTGACAATATTTACTTGCTCACTTTCTCTGCACAGGAGAGCAAAGGCTATGACTTTGAGTCAGAGACTGATACAGAGACGATTGCCAAGCTGGTGAAGTACATGTATGACAACCGAGAGAATGACGACATCAATTTCTCCACACTGGTTGAGCGAGTAACTCAGCAGCTGGTAAGGACACACGAAGGCACACCGGTGCCACTGCAGTAATCAAAATAAAAAATTAAATCACCTCAACAATTTGTTTTCCAACCATCCAGGAGGGAGCTTTTGCACTCGTCTTCAAGTGTGTTCATTATCCTGGAGAAGCTGTTGTCACAAGGTACACTTGCATCAATCTGATGTGTTACTGACGGTTAATTAAGTGTTTAGTATTGTTACTTAACTTTAAATACAATTTGTGCTGTAATTGCTTTAAATGCTCAAAGTGCCGTACCTAACAGCACAATAATTGTAGATGTTTTTTGTGCATTCAGAGATCCACGCACCATAGATATGTCATTTAATTGTGGCCAGTACAGCATTTACAATGTGCTCTTTGTGTTTTTTGCAGGAGGGGAAGTCCTCTACTAATTGGAGTGCGCAGTGATCATAAGCTGTCCTCCGATCATATTCCTATTCTCTACCGCTCCAGTACTGTAGTTCTACGATTCTGTTTCTAGTCTGATTCATCTACATTTAATTATATGTGTAGGACTAAGGACCTGTTGTTTTTTTCAGCTGGTAAAGAAAAAAAGAGCTGCAATGCCATTCCCCGGTTGGATCAGGACACCTGCCTGTTCCCCATTGAAGAGAAAGCAGTAGAGTATTACTTTGCGTCTGATGCTAGGTAAAACTGATCCCTTAGTTTTGTTGCATACAGAGAAAAAATAAACATTTGGCATGAATTATAGTTGCTCTCTTATTATCATGACAGTGCTGTGATTGAGCACACAAACCAGGTGATCTTCCTTGAGGATGATGATGTGGCTGCAGTGGTGGACGGCCGGCTGTCCATCCACAGGATAAAGCGCAGAGCAGGAGACCACCCCGCCCGCGCCATCCAGACTCTGCAGATGGAACTACAGCAGATCATGAAGGGTGAGGAGAGGGACAGGCATTTTCTACCCACTCATCATTAATATGCTCCTGTTTGCAAATGACTCTTCTATTACTGCCTTCTAATTTTCACTCAAACCCTGTTATTGCCTTTGTAAATAATACTTTTAATACTTATGAGAAACTGGCTAATAATGGAGCTCATATGTTTTTAGTAGGGCAGCAGGATATTGGATTTTTGGCCGATATTATATATGTTAAAACTCATTCGGCCGATAACCAATACAAATATTTTTAATATACGTTAGAGCTGTCATCGGGCCGGAAATCCACGGCCCTACCCTACCCGAGCCCTTAGTTTAATTACCCAAGCCCGAGGGAGCCCGCTGATTTCCTAGAAATCACCGCCCGACCCGACCCTACCCGATTAAAAAAAAAAAAAACAACAAAAAAAAAAAAAAACACTACGTTTAAGCTTTTACTGCGTTCTCCCACTCAGCAAAAGAACTTGATGTTGTTCTTCTGTGTTTTGATGGAGGAGGTGTGAGCGCGCTGCTCGCGGTGACTTTTGAAGCTTCAGGAATGTCAGGAATGCGGCTACTTGTTCCGCCGCAGATGAGAGCAGTGTGCGGACGTGAGCGTGCACCTGACGCACGTCAGCTGGTGACATCATTTTGAGCTTGTTAAAGTTAGGCCACAGAAATAATGCAACTCTGTGCAAGTCGTGGATAATAATTTTGCGCTCCAGCACTTCTGCATGTGCGGCGCAGAAACGCCTGCTGCGGAGAGTCTGTGTGTGAGGACTGGCAGTGTTGCTTCAGTTTCTCATTCCAGAGACAAACCAGGTTGATGGTGGGATATTTGTCACCCTCCAGTTCTCTCTGTGCACGGTAAAATGGTTCGAGAAATGTCACTAAAAAGTCCAGCATGTCGGGGGAGACGCTGTCCAGGCGCGCCTGCTCTCTGGCTGAGTTGCGCAATTTAGTGGCTGCGCTCAGTGCGCTGCGGTTTTCACCATCTAAATTCACTCTATTAATTATTTCCTCATCAGTAAACTTACTGCCTTATATTCTTTACAAGCAGATTAAAACAATTTTATATTGTGTGCATTTTTATTTAGTTTTGTTTGTGCTGTATGATTAAAAATAACCACATCAAAGCCCGAGCCCGACCCGGCCCGCCAATCAAACGCAAAAATATGGATGATAGGGTCGGGCTCGGGCGAAGAAACGACACCTCTAATATACGTTCCTTTGTCAGAACATATTCCTCTTATTTAGGCTTATTTGCTACAAAAATTGTGCAACAGCTGTAAGAGCTGGTGACATATATTCATTAACAGCCATATGATATGTATAGCACTTTAACTTATATTAAATGAAAGTGTTAAATGTTATTTATTAGCATTAGTCACCTGTGATGCTCTCACTTGTGGAGGCTTGTTCCAGGTTCCTAGCTGCAGTGTGGGATCCTCTGCACTCCTGTGCATGAAGGACAGACTTTTTAAGTTCAATGTTTTTGTCTGTCCATTGTGCCGTAAGACTAATCATGCTAACGGGGCTAACACAACGTCCAAATGTCTGTGGTACAACTCAATCAAGTGCTATCGGCTATTAGCTTTTCAATGACGTTGGAAATGACGGCTTGTAACTCGGGTAAGGCTACGTTAGAAAAATATCTCTGACAGGGGCCGATGAAGTGAGGCTTAATGTAGTCCAAATATCTCAGATATCTTCAACAACAAAAAACTTCTACACCACCAACATTTTGAATTTTCCTGTCCACCATGAGATCAGGTAGGCGCGCATGACGTCATCACATTGTGCTGCCGTTGCAGGCAAAAACGGAGTCTTTTAAATCGGTGAGTTATTTTGATGGAATGGCCGATGTCCGATATTTCACTTTAACACTAATATCGGCCGATACTGACACCATGCCGATAATATTGTGCATCCCTAGTTTTTAGCATTTTATCCAGAGGATAGTTGTTATTCAAGTAGTTATTAAAACCCTTTTGTACCAATTTAACCCTAAAGAAAAGTCATGAAAATATCCCCTGATCTTCTGAACTTCATCAGCTTCATGTTCTCTTTTCTTTTTCTTAACAAGTGACCAACTAACTTATCAATCTCTGTTATTTACTTTGGTCTTGGTACTGCTGTAATTAATTCAAGTTCATATTCAGATTTATTTATACGGCACATTTACAAACTGCTGTTGCTCAAGGTGCTGTACATAAAACTGTAAGGAAAAAAAACAAAGTTTAATTTGAAAACAATAAAAAAAAGAAGAAAAAAATGATTAAACACAAAATAAAAATAAAAGACTCTAAAATCATAGGAAAAATGTCAACTCATGCTGTTTAGGAGCTATAACTGAAAATATCTTATCACCTCTGTACTAGTCTGGACTTGATAACCTCTAAAAGTGAAAGATTAGATCTGAGAGGTCTGGAGGGCTCAAAGCTGCAAGAGGTCAGACAGAAACACAAGAGCCTGCACATTTATCACCTTAGAAAACATTAAAGTTTCAAATCAATTTCAAAACAAACAGGAGGTCAGCAAATGGAAGCAAACACTTGGGAAATATGTTCACACTTATCTTTGTCAGCTGCATTCATGAGAGGCAGACCTGACTAAAACCAACATAGAGGATTGTACAATAAAACATTTGAGATCTAATAAAGCAAGAATCACTTTTCAAAAAAAAAATTTAAATCACTTTTGATAAAAGCATTCATATAGAAAGCGATCTCTTTACAGCTGAGCTCATTTGCTTCTAAAAGTTAAAATTAAAATCCGATGTCACCACCAAATGTTTTATATTTCACATAAGGCTCCAAGCTACCCAGATCT
>JBBPBX010061994.1:0-20955 GCA_038048925.1 Garcialebias charrua | reverse complement strand
AATGTGTGTAGTAGAGTTATGTAAATGTGTGTGTAGTGGAGTGCTGTATGAATGTGTGTAGTAGAGTGATGTAAATGTGTGTTTAGTAGAGTGTTGTATGAATGTGTGTGTAGTAGAGTTATGTAAATGTGTGTGTAGTAGAGTGCTGTATGAATGTGTGTAATAGAGTTATGTAAATGTGTGTGTAGTAGAGTGCTGTATGAATGTGTGTATAGTACAGTGTTGTTTGAATGTGTGTGTTGTAGAGTTATGTAAATGTGTGTGTAGTAGAGTGATGTAAATGTGTGTGGAGTAGAGTGTTGTATGAATGTGTATGTAGTAGAGTGCTGTATGAATGTGTGTATAGTAGAGTGTTGTATGAATGTGTGTGTAGTAGAGTTATGTAAATGTGTGTGTAGTAGAGTTCTGTATGAATGTGTGTGTAGTAGAGTGTTGTATGAATAAGTGTGTAGTAGAGTTATGTAAATGTGTGTGTAGTAGAGTGATGTAAATGTGTGTGGAGTAGAGTGCTGTATGAATGTGTGTGTAGTAGAGTTATGTAAATTTGTGTGTAGTAGAGTGCTGTATGAATGTGTGTGTAGTAGAGTGTTGTATGAATGTGTGTGTAGTAGAGTGATGTAAATGTGTGTGTAGTAGAGTGCTGTATGAATGTGTGTGTAGTAGAGTTATGTAAATGTGTGTGTAGTAGAGTGTTGTATTAATGTGTGTAGTAGAGTGCTGTATGAATGTGTGTGTAGTAGAGTTATGTAAATGTGTGTGTAGTAGAGTGCTGTATGAATGTGTGTATAGTACAGTGTTGTTTGAATGTGTGTGTTGTAGAGTTATGTAAATGTGTGTGTAGTAGAGTGTTGTATTAATGTGTGTAGTAGAGTGCTGTATGAATGTGTGTGTAGTAGAGTTATGTAAATGTGTGTGTAGTAGAGTGCTGTATGAATGTGTGTATAGTACAGTGTTGTTTGAATGTGTGTGTTGTAGAGTTATGTAAATGTGTGTGAAGTAGAGTGATGTAAATGTGTGTGGAGTAGAGTGTTGTATGAATGTGTATGTAGTAGAGTGCTGTATGAATGTGTGTATAGTAGAGTGTTGTATGAATGTGTGTGTAGTAGAGTTATGTAAATGTGTGTGTAGTAGAGTTCTGTATGAATGTGTGTGTAGTAGAGTGTTGTATGAATAAGTGTGTAGTAGAGTTATGTAAATGTGTGTGTAGTAGAGTGATGTAAATGTGTGTGGAGTAGAGTTATGTAAATTTGTGTGTAGTAGAGTGCTGTATGAATGTGTGTGTAGTAGAGTGTTGTATGAATGTGTGTGTAGTAGAGTGATGAATGTGTGTGTAGTAGAGTGCTGTATGAATGTGTGTGTAGTAGAGTGCTGTATGAATGTGTGTGTAGTAGAGTGCTGTATGAATGTGTGTGTAGTAGAGTGCTGTATGAATGTGTGTGTAGTAGAGTGCTGTATGAATGTGTGTGTAGTAGAGTGCTGTATGAATGTGTGTGTAGTAGAGTGCTGTATGAATGTGTGTGTAGTAGAGTGCTGTATGAATGTGTGTGTAGTAGAGTGCTGTATGAATGTGTGTGTAGTAGAGTTATGTAAATGTGTGTGTAGTATAGTGCTGTATGAATGTGTGTGGAGTAGAGTGCTGTATGAATGTGTGTGTAGTAGAGTTATGTAAATGTGTGTGTAGTATAGTGCTGTATGAATGTGTGTGTAGTAGAGTTATGTAAATGTGTGTGTAGTATAGTGCTGTATGAATGTGTGTGTAGTAGAGTTATGTAAATGTGTGTGTAGTATAGTGCTGTATGAATGTGTGTGGAGTAGAGTGCTGTATGAATGTGTGTGTAGTAGAGTTATGTAAATGTGTGTGTAGTATAGTGCTGTATGAATGTGTGTGTGTAGTAGAGTGCTGTATGAATGTGTGTGTGTAGTAGAGTGCTGTATGAATGTGTGTGTAGTAGAGTGCTGTATGAATGTGTGTGTAGTAGAGTGATGTAAATGTGTGTGTAGTAGAGTAATGATGTTTTATGGTTTATGATTTTTATGTTTTATGTTTCTATTTTTTATGCACCGTTATGCCGAAACAAATTCCTAGTCTGTGAATCCTGTTAATTGACAATGGCGATAATAAACTGAATCTGAATCTGAATCTAATGTAAATGTGTGTGTAGTAGAGTGATGTATGAATGTGTGTGTAGTAGAGTGATGTAAATGTGTGTGTAGTAGAGTGTTGTATGAATGTGTGTGTAGTAGAGTTATGTAAATGTGTGTGTAGTAGAGTGCTGTATGAATGTGTGTAATAGAGTTATGTAAATGTGTGTGTAGTAGAGTGCTGTATGAATGTGTGTATAGTACAGTGTTGTTTGAATGTGTGTGTTGTAGAGTTATGTAAATGTGTGTGTAGTAGAGTGATGTAAATGTGTGTGGAGTAGAGTGTTGTATGAATGTGTATGTAGTAGAGTGCTGTATGAATGTGTGTATAGTAGAGTGTTGTATGAATGTGTGTGTAGTAGAGTTATGTAAATGTGTGTGTAGTAGAGTTCTGTATGAATGTGTGTGTAGTAGAGTGTTGTATGAATAAGTGTGTAGTAGAGTTATGTAAATGTGTGTGTAGTAGAGTGATGTAAATGTGTGTGGAGTAGAGTGCTGTATGAATGTGTGTGTAGTAGAGTTATGTAAATTTGTGTGTAGTAGAGTGCTGTATGAATGTGTGTGTAGTAGAGTGTTGTATGAATGTGTGTGTAGTAGAGTGATGTAAATGTGTGTGTAGTAGAGTGCTGTATGAATGTGTGTGTAGTAGAGTTATGTAAATGTGTGTGTAGTAGAGTGTTGTATTAATGTGTGTAGTAGAGTGCTGTATGAATGTGTGTGTAGTAGAGTTATGTAAATGTGTGTGTAGTAGAGTGCTGTATGAATGTGTGTATATTACAGTGTTGTTTGAATGTGTGTGTTGTAGAGTTATGTAAATGTGTGTGTAGTAGAGTGTTGTATTAATGTGTGTAGTAGAGTGCTGTATGAATGTGTGTGTAGTAGAGTTATGTAAATGTGTGTGTAGTAGAGTGCTGTATGAATGTGTGTATAGTACAGTGTTGTTTGAATGTGTGTGTTGTAGAGTTATGTAAATGTGTGTGAAGTAGAGTGATGTAAATGTGTGTGGAGTAGAGTGCTGTATGAATGTGTGTGTAGTAGAGTTATGTAAATGTGTGTGTAGTATAGTGCTGTATGAATGTGTGTGTAGTAGAGTGCTGTATGAATGTGTGTGTAGTAGAGTGCTGTATGAATGTGTGTGTAGTATAGTGCTGTATGAATGTGTGTGTAGTAGAGTGCTGTATGAATGTGTGTGTAGTAGAGTGCTGTATGAATGTGTGTGTAGTAGAGTGCTGTATGAATGTGTGTGTAGTAGAGTTATGTAAATGTGTGTGTAGTATAGTGCTGTATGAATGTGTGTGGAGTAGAGTGCTGTATGAATGTGTGTGTAGTAGAGTTATGTAAATGTGTGTGTAGTATAGTGCTGTATGAATGTGTGTGTAGTAGAGTTATGTAAATGTGTGTGTAGTATAGTGCTGTATGAATGTGTGTGTAGTAGAGTTATGTAAATGTGTGTGTAGTATAGTGCTGTATGAATGTGTGTGGAGTAGAGTTATGTAAATGTGTGTGTAGTATAGTGCTGTATGAATGTGTGTGTAGTAGAGTTATGTAAATGTGTGTGTAGTATAGTGCTGTATGAATGTGTGTGTGTAGTAGAGTGCTGTATGAATGTGTGTGTAGTAGAGTGCTGTATGAATGTGTGTGTAGTAGAGTGATGTAAATGTGTGTGTAGTAGAGTAATGATGTTTTATGGTTTATGATTTTTATGTTTTATGTTTCTATTTTTTATGCACCGTTATGCCGAAACAAATTCCTAGTCTGTGAATCCTGTTAATTGACAATGGCGATAATAAACTGAATCTGAATCTGAATCTAATGTAAATGTGTGTGTAGTAGAGTGATGTATGAATGTGTGTGTAGTAGAGTTATGTAAATGTGTGTGTAGTAGAGTGCTGTATGAATGTGTGTGTAGTAGATTGTTGTATGAATGTGTGTGTAGTAGAGTTATGTAAATGTGTGTGTGTAGTAGAGTGCTGTATGAATGTGTGTGTAGTAGAGTTATGTAAATGTGTGTGTGTAGTAGAGTGCTGTATGAATGTCTGTGTAGTAGAGTGTTGTATGAATGTGTGTGTAGTAGAGTTATGTAAATGTGTGTGTAGTAGAGTGCTGTATGAATGTGTGTAGTAGAGTTATGTAAATGTGTGTAGTAGAGTGCTGTATGAATGTGTGTAGTAGAGTTATGTAAATGTGTGTGTAGTAGAGTGCTGTATGAATGTGTGTGTAGTAGAGTTATGTAAATGTGTGTGTAGTAGAGTGCTGTATGAATGTGTGTGTAGTAGAGTTATGTAAATGTGTGTGTAGTAGAGTGCTGTATGAATGTGTGTGTAGTAGAGTGTTGTATGAATGTGTGTGTAGTAGAGTTATGTAAATGTGTGTGTAGTAGAGTGATGTAAATGTGTGTGGAGTAGAGTGCTGTATGAATGTGTGTGTAGTAGAGTTATGTAAATGTGTGTGTAGTAGAGTGATGTAAATGTGTGTGGAGTAGAGTGCTGTATGAATGTGTGTGTAGTAGAGTTATGTAAATGTGTGTAGTATAGTGCTGTATGAATGTGTGTGTAGTAGAGTGCTGTATGAATGTGTGTGTAGTAGAGTTATGTAAATGTGTGTGTAGTATAGTGCTGTATGAATGTGTGTGTAGTAGAGTTATGTAAATGTGTGTGTAGTATAGTGCTGTATGAATGTGTGTGTAGTAGAGTTATGTAAATGTGTGTGTAGTATAGTGCTGTATGAATGTGTGTGTAGTAGAGTTATGTAAATGTGTGTGTAGTATAGTGCTGTATGAATGTGTGTGGAGTAGAGTGCTGTATGAATGTGTGTGTAGTAGAGTGCTGTATGAATGTGTGTGTAGTAGCGTTATGTAAATGTGTGTGTAGTATAGTGCTGTATGAATGTGTGTGTAGTAGAGTTATGTAAATGTGTGTGTAGTATAGTGCTGTATGAATGTGTGTGTAGTAGAGTTATGTAAATGTGTGTGTAGTAGAGTTCTGTATGAATGTGTGTGTAGTAGAGTGTTGTATGAATAAGTGTGTAGTAGAGTTATGTAAATGTGTGTGTAGTAGAGTGATGTAAATGTGTGTGGAGTAGAGTGCTGTATGAATGTGTGTGTAGTAGAGTTATGTAAATTTGTGTGTAGTAGAGTGCTGTATGAATGTGTGTGTAGTAGAGTGTTGTATGAATGTGTGTGTAGTAGAGTGATGTAAATGTGTGTGTAGTAGAGTGCTGTATGAATGTGTGTGTAGTAGAGTTATGTAAATGTGTGTGTAGTAGAGTGTTGTATTAATGTGTGTAGTAGAGTGCTGTATGAATGTGTGTGTAGTAGAGTTATGTAAATGTGTGTGTAGTAGAGTGCTGTATGAATGTGTGTATAGTACAGTGTTGTTTGAATGTGTGTGTTGTAGAGTTATGTAAATGTGTGTGTAGTAGAGTGTTGTATTAATGTGTGTAGTAGAGTGCTGTATGAATGTGTGTGTAGTAGAGTTATGTAAATGTGTGTGTAGTAGAGTGCTGTATGAATGTGTGTATAGTACAGTGTTGTTTGAATGTGTGTGTTGTAGAGTTATGTAAATGTGTGTGAAGTAGAGTGATGTAAATGTGTGTGGAGTAGAGTGTTGTATGAATGTGTATGTAGTAGAGTGCTGTATGAATGTGTGTATAGTAGAGTGTTGTATGAATGTGTGTGTAGTAGAGTTATGTAAATGTGTGTGTAGTAGAGTTCTGTATGAATGTGTGTGTAGTAGAGTGTTGTATGAATAAGTGTGTAGTAGAGTTATGTAAATGTGTGTGTAGTAGAGTGATGTAAATGTGTGTGGAGTAGAGTTATGTAAATTTGTGTGTAGTAGAGTGCTGTATGAATGTGTGTGTAGTAGAGTGTTGTATGAATGTGTGTGTAGTAGAGTGATGTAAATGTGTGTGTAGTAGAGTGCTGTATGAATGTGTGTGTAGTAGAGTTATGTAAATGTGTGTGTAGTATAGTGCTGTATGAATGTGTGTGTAGTAGAGTGCTGTATGAATGTGTGTGTAGTAGAGTGCTGTATGAATGTGTGTGTAGTATAGTGCTGTATGAATGTGTGTGTAGTAGAGTGCTGTATGAATGTGTGTGAAGTAGAGTGCTGTATGAATGTGTGTGTAGTAGAGTGCTGTATGAATGTGTGTGTAGTAGAGTTATGTAAATGTGTGTGTAGTATAGTGCTGTATGAATGTGTGTGTAGTAGAGTGCTGTATGAATGTGTGTGTAGTAGAGTTATGTAAATGTGTGTGTAGTATAGTGCTGTATGAATGTGTGTGTAGTAGAGTTATGTAAATGTGTGTGTAGTATAGTGCTGTATGAATGTGTGTGTAGTAGAGTTATGTAAATGTGTGTGTAGTATAGTGCTGTATGAATGTGTGTGGAGTAGAGTGCTGTATGAATGTGTGTGTAGTAGAGTTATGTAAATGTGTGTGTAGTATAGTGCTGTATGAATGTGTGTGTGTAGTAGAGTGCTGTATGAATGTGTGTGTGTAGTAGAGTGCTGTATGAATGTGTGTGTAGTAGAGTGCTGTATGAATGTGTGTGTAGTAGAGTGATGTAAATGTGTGTGTAGTAGAGTAATGATGTTTTATGGTTTATGATTTTTATGTTTTATGTTTCTATTTTTTATGCACCGTTATGCCGAAACAAATTCCTAGTCTGTGAATCCTGTTAATTGACAATGGCGATAATAAACTGAATCTGAATCTGAATCTAATGTAAATGTGTGTGTAGTAGAGTGATGTATGAATGTGTGTGTAGTAGAGTTATGTAAATGTGTGTGTAGTAGAGTGCTGTATGAATGTGTGTGTAGTAGATTGTTGTATGAATGTGTGTGTAGTAGAGTTATGTAAATGTGTGTGTGTAGTAGAGTGCTGTATGAATGTGTGTGTAGTAGAGTTATGTAAATGTGTGTGTGTAGTAGAGTGCTGTATGAATGTCTGTGTAGTAGAGTGTTGTATGAATGTGTGTGTAGTAGAGTTATGTAAATGTGTGTGTAGTAGAGTGCTGTATGAATGTGTGTGTAGTAGAGTTATGTAAATGTGTGTGTAGTAGAGTGCTGTATGAATGTGTGTGTAGTAGAGTGTTGTATGAATGTGTGTGTAGTAGAGTTATGTAAATGTGTGTGTAGTAGAGTGATGTAAATGTGTGTGGAGTAGAGTGCTGTATGAATGTGTGTGTAGTAGAGTTATGTAAATGTGTGTGTAGTAGAGTGATGTAAATGTGTGTGGAGTAGAGTGCTGTATGAATGTGTGTGTAGTAGAGTTATGTAAATGTGTGTGTAGTATAGTGCTGTATGAATGTGTGTGTAGTAGAGTGCTGTATGAATGTGTGTGTAGTAGAGTGCTGTATGAATGTGTGTGTAGTAGAGTGCTGTATGAATGTGTGTGTAGTAGAGTTATGTAAATGTGTGTGTAGTATAGTGCTGTATGAATGTGTGGAGCTGTATGAATGTGTGTGTAGTAGAGTTATGTAAATGTGTGTGTAGTATAGTGCTGTATGAATGTGTGTGTAGTAGAGTTATGTAAATGTGTGTGTAGTATAGTGCTGTATGAATGTGTGTGTAGTAGAGTTATGTAAATGTGTGTGTAGTATAGTGCTGTATGAATGTGTGTGTAGTAGAGTTATGTAAATGTGTGTGTAGTATACTGCTGTATGAATGTGTGTGGAGTAGAGTGCTGTATGAATGTGTGTGGAGTAGAGTGCTGTATGAATGTGTGTGGAGTAGAGTGCTGTATGAATGTGTGTGTAGTAGCGTTATGTAAATGTGTGTGTAGTATAGTGCTGTATGAATGTGTGTGTAGTAGAGTTATGTAAATGTGTGTGTAGTATAGTGCTGTATGAATGTGTGTGTAGTAGAGTGCTGTATGAATGTGTGTGTAGTAGAGTGCTGTATGAATGTGTGTGTAGTAGAGTGATGTAAATGTATGTGTAGTAGAGTGCTGTATGAATGTGTGTGTAGTAGAGTGATGTAAATGTGTGTGTAGTAGAGTGCTGTATGAATGTGTGTGTAGTAGAGTGATGTAAATGTGTGTAGTAGAGTGCTGTATGAATGTGTGTGTAGTAGAGTGCTGTATGAATGTGTGTAGTATACTGCTGTATGAATGTGTGTGTAGTAGAGTGATGTAAATGTGTGTGTAGTAGAGTGCTGTATGAATGTGTGTGTAGTAGAGTGCTGTATGAATGTGTGTAGTATACTGCTGTATGAATGTGTGTGTAGTAGAGTGATGTAAATGTGTGTGTAGTAGAGTGCTGTATGAATGTGTGTAGTATACTGCTGTATGAATGTGTGTGTAGTAGAGTGATGTAAATGTGTGTGTAGTAGAGTGCTGTATGAATGTGTGTGTAGTAGAGTGCTGTATGAATGTGTGTAGTATACTGCTGTATGAATGTGTGTGTAGTAGAGTGATGTAAATGTGTGTGTAGTAGAGTGCTGTATGAATGTGTGTGTAGTAGAGTGATGTAAATGTGTGTGTAGTAGAGTGCTGTATGAATGTGTGTGTAGTAGAGTGCTGTATGAATGTGTGTAGTATAGTGCTGTATGAATGTGTGTGTAGTAGAGTGCTGTATGAATGTGTGTGTAGTAGAGTTATGTAAATGTGTGTGTAGTATAGTGCTGTATGAATGTGTGTGTAGTAGAGTGCTGTATGAATGTGTGTGTAGTAGAGTGCTGTATGAATGTGTGTGTAGTAGAGTGATGTAAATGTGTGTGTAGTAGAGTGCTGTATGAATGTGTGTGTAGTAGAGTGCTGTATGAATGTGTGTGTAGTAGAGTGATGTAAATATGTGTGTAGTAGAGTGATGTAAATATGTGTGTAGTAGAGTGCTGTATGAATGTGTGTGTAGTAGAGTGCTGTATGAATGTGTGTGTAGAGGTAAATGAGGATGCAGATTGTGTTGTAAAGAACTTTGAGTTTCTTGATTACATATAAAGGTGTACAGAACTGTACGTATACAGTTCATTTTTTATGGGCTTGGCTGTATGTTCTGATGTCAAAGCTGCCAGTGGATAAACAAAACTGGGACTGAAACGAAAGAAATATAAAATTTAACTAAATTATTGCATTTTCTGACATTACAGTACTATGAACACATTGCTAATGGTGAGTGCTGAAAGGATGAACACAGTAGCTAATAGAACTAAAAGCGAAAAGGAGCAGAATTGTCGCTAAAACCTTTGAGGCTGTGGAGTGGTACGACAGACATCTTGGAATCTGAAAGTTGTAAGTTTGATTCCTCACCTTGTCCATATTTCTTGGTGAGCAAAACACCTACCTAACTGGGCTGCTAAATAGCTGCCCACTGCTCAACTTGGGTGTGCCTCACATGTGATGGTTTAAAAGCAGAGATCAATTGTATGGGAACATATAAATACTGTATGGCAAAACCCATAATACGTGTAAAATCAATCAATCAATCAATTTTATTTATGAAGCACCCTTCATACTAAAAGCAGCTCAAAGTGCTGTACAGAATTATAAAACAATAAACTCACAAAATTAAAGCAAACGACACACACAAAATAAATAAATAAATAAAATTAAATACAGTAATATGGAAAATGTATAGAGTGAACAGAGATGAACCAGTTCAGGAAATGCAGTTAAAAAGATGGGTCTTGAGTCTGCTCTTAAAAACAACAACATTCTCTGCAGCCCTCAGGTTCTCCGGCAGACTATTCCACAGACGGGGGCCATAGTACTGGAAAGAAGCCTCACCGTAAGCGTGAGTTCTGACTATTGGAACTGTTAGTGGTCCAGTACCAGAGGACCTTAAAGGTTGGTTTATACTTCTGTCTTACGTCTTTTACCCCCCGTTGAGTGAAAAAAGGTTGCGCAACTTCTGGCTGCACTCCCGCTGTGATCCCCCGGTGACAGCTCGTCTTGTACGTGGCCCCCAAGCAGAACTGCAAGACGTCGCGTACAAGACGGGCTGTCACCGGGGGATCACAGCGGGAGTGCAGACGGAAATTGCGCAACCCTTTTTCACTCAACGGGGGGTAAAAGACGTAAGACAAGAAGTATAAACCAGGCTTAAGGACCTGAGTGAAGTACGGCTGGTTTATACTTCTTGTCGCTTGTCTTTTACCCCCCCGTTGAGTGCTGAACGCATTTGAGTGTTTATACTTTGAAAAGCCTGGGGGATACATTATAGTGATCCCTCCCTCTTCCCTCCCACTGCATACGTCACACGCACTCCCACCGGACCGCCTCTGCAAGTTTCTCTTCAAAACTATCCATGTTAAAGCAAAAAACAAAAACCGGCTTCTGGAAAGCCGTTTTCGCACTGCACAACCCTCCCCTGAATGAAATTCAGCTCACGCTGAAAGGCGGAAATGCTCTGATGGGTGTGCACTGTTATTTACGTTCTGAAATAAGCTGATTTGTAATCAGTTGTTAACAAAAAATTAACTCAGAAACACTAATATTCAGCTAACACATAATTTTTTTTGGCGTTTCTGTAGTTATATTTTAATGAAATTCAGCTCGCGCTGAAAGGCGCAAACAAAAAACGCCCACAAACTTTGAACCAATCACACGCTCCGATCTGCAACCTCTGCGTTAGAGAGTTCTGACAGGGGGCCACGTACAAGACAAGCTGTCACCGGGGGATCGCAGCGGGAGTGCAGACGGAAGTTGCGCAACTTTTTTTCACTCAACGGGAGGTAAAAGGCGTGTGACAAGAAGTATAAACCAGCCTTAAAGGTTCAGTATGCAGTTTCTGTAGAACTGCAGCACTTAGAAATATTTTCAACAGGCAAAGCATTCTGATCCCTCCCCCTCAGAGCCATATGTGGCTCTGCCCCCTTGTGGTCTGTTGAATTTCAAATTCAAGCTCTGTTTTTATTGGCTGATTCAAATTCAAGCTCTGTTTTTATTGGCTGGTTACAAACTCTGTTTTTATTGGCTGGAAAATGGCGGGTCACCTTTTCTTTTTAGAAATGCTTATTTACCACCTGGAGAAGCAAGGGGACAATATTTTTTTTTATTTTTTTTCAGAGATTACCTGGCTAACATCAGTCTGTCAGGAGGTAGTGACAGAGTGGAGAAATATGTTCATAAAAAAAGCTACATACTGAAGCTTTAAGTGTCCGCGGGGTTCATAGGGCAATAGCAGCTCTGCAAGATAAGATGGTGCGAGACCATTGAGACATTTAAAAACCACTAAAAGAATCTTAAAATCAATCCTGAGGCGCACAGGGAGCCAATGCAATGATTTTAAAACAGGTGTAATATGAGCCTGCCTTCTGGTCTTGGTTAGCACACGAGCAGCAGAGTTTTGTAACAGCTGAAGGCTGGACAAATTTTTCTTAGGGAGACCAGAAAGCAATGAATTACAGTAGTCTAAACGACTAGAAATAAAAGCGTGCATCAAAGTCTCAGTATTGGTCAGAGAAAGAAGAGGGCGGACTCTGGCTATATTTTTTAGATGATAAAATCCTGTTTTGACTATTTGTTTAACATGAGGAATAAAAGTAAGCTCAGAGTCAAAAAGAACTCCCAGGCTTCTTACTTTTTTAGAAGGTTGTAAAGACAGAGATTGTAATTTCTGAATTGTATTTTCTTTTTGAACCTCAGGTCCAATGATTAAAACTTCTGTTTTGTCCTGGTTTAGCTGGAGAAAGTTCTGTGCCATCCAGGACTTTATGTCTGTAATGCAATTAAAAAGTGCAGTGATTGGCCGGGGGTCATCATGAGATAATGAGATGTATAGCTGTGTGTCATCAGCATAACTATGGAAACTTATCCCATGGCTCCTGATGACTCCACCAAGCGGCAGCATGTACAAATTAAAAAGTAGGGGGCCTAAAATAGAGCCTTGGGGTACACCATAGTTAGCTTCATGGATCTGTGAGGAGCATGTATCCATACTTACCATAAATGTTCTATCTGTGAGATAGGAGCTGAACCACAGAAGAACAGTACCAGAAAGACCGACCAGGTGTTGTAATCTATTTAAAAGAATTTGATGATCTACTGTATCAAAGGCTGCGCTCAGATCCAATAGAACAAGGACTGAGAGCTTGTGTGAATCCAGATTACACCTTAAATCATTCACAATTTTTAATAGGGCTGTTTCTGTACTGTGTTTCGTCCTAAAACCAGATTGATACTTTTCTAAAATACCGGCATCATTTAAAAAAATATTTAATTTAATAAAAACAATCTTTTCTAAGATTTTACTTAAAAATGGTAAGTTGGATACAGGTCTATAATTATTAAAAACACTCAACTAGATTACTCTTCTTCAGAAGGGGCTTGACCACAGCCATTTTAAAGGCAACGGGGAAGACACCCATCTGAAAAGAACAATTTACAATGTTTAAAATAAAATAAAATAAAAGGAAAATGATAGCTAAACACTACATGTAGCAAACTGACAGACTAGTAACTAAAAGAAGCACAGGAAGACTAAAAATAAAAACGTATACTGAATTAGATTTCAAAGATAACAATGTTTTTAATGAATTGAAAGAATCTCAGTGTATTTCGACATATATTTTTATTTCAAATAGTAAAAATATTTAGAAAAGTATAGACATTACAAAAAGAATAAACATCACAGCTGACTATTCCAGATGGAGTTGACTGTCATTGTATATTAATGTTTAAAATAACACCAAATATGTCAAAGTAGTAAGAAAAAAATTTTTTTTAAATAGCAGGAGCTAAATAATCTGAACAAACTACCTCATCATTTACTCAATAAGAGTGCTTCAGTGTTTATGCATTGCCACACATAAATAAATCAAAATGCACAAGCTGTGTGTTGTAAGAATATTCCAAAGACATTTAAACATTATGATGAGAATTTCTCTGACCTACCTAAAGATGTAATGACGATGCCTCCAATGTAATGACGCCAACACTGCAGACGGAGTCCAGCCAAACGGGGTTTATTCAGAAACAGGGACGAGCTGCTATTACCGAGGCTGCAGCTCACGCCTTAACAGAAAACGCGGTACACACGCGAGCGAACACACTGCTAGCTGCCTGCTAACAACAACACACTCCCGGGCTCTTCTTCTTCGTCTCTCTTTTTCCTGGTCCCTCCTCCCTGCTCCTACCCCTCTCCTGCCCCCACGACCAATCCAACACATGAGGGCGGGGGACAACAGAATCACAACAGCTCAACAGAACACAGTACAACTGAACAAATACACAGAAATACTTGGACCCAAAGCAGAACCAAACACAGGGTCGTTACACTACCCCCCCACTACTGAGTCCCTCGCCCACGAGGGGACAAACAAAGTCATCGAACCGTCTTGGAGCCCTCCTCGTCTGTCGTGGGCGAGCTCCCAGCAGAGCGCTCCCGACTCTGCGGCTGGGACCTCGTTCGACAGCAGTGATAAAACTTCTGGGGACGTTGGCGGACACACCCGAGACCCCGACCATTGGCCTTCTGGGGGCTGCGGTGCATAGGGGGCCAACCTGTCCCTGTGCAGAGCTACTCTTCTCCTGTTTTGGGGCATCTGCACTCTGTAGACCACCTCCCCCAGGCGCTCCAACACTCTGCAGGGACCCACCCACTGACTGACCAGTCTCGGGCACCGTCCCTTCTTCCTACGAGGGTTGTGCACCCAGACCAGCTCTCCTGGAGTAAAGTGTCGGCCCATCGCTCTTGCATCATAGTTCAGTTTCTGGCGCATGCCCGCTTGCTCCTG
This sequence comes from Garcialebias charrua, assembly GCA_038048925.1. Lineage (NCBI taxonomy): Eukaryota > Metazoa > Chordata > Actinopteri > Cyprinodontiformes > Rivulidae > Garcialebias > Garcialebias charrua. Next base: position 7,141 of record JBBPBX010061994.1, on the reverse strand, counting down.
TTGCCTCAGGGCAATTGCATGGGCTGTCTCTAAGCTGTCTGAGCATGGTAGGGGGCCCATGATGTCCACGGCCACTCGCTCCATCGGGGCTCCTAAAACAAACTGTTGTAGGCGGGTGTGAGACCGACCTGTCGGCCCCTTCCGTGCTGTACAGAAGTCACAACGGCGGCAGAAGTCCTCCACATCCCTCCTGTACTGGCCCCAGTAAAACCCCTGTCGGAGGCGGCGTAGAGTCTTTGTAACGCCAAAATGTCCAGACCCAGACGCTCCATGCACGCCCTGCAGGACTACGTCTTTCAGGCCTTTTGGGACTACAGTCTGCCACTGCTCCTCACCCGTGGAGGGGTCCTTCCATGACCTCTGTAGCACCCCGTCTTCCAGACGCAGAGCCTCAAACTTTGACCACAACCTTTTAGTTGCCCGCGAGAGCCCAGAAACCTCCTCCCACGGTGGCTTCAGTTGTCTCTCCACCCACTGCAACACAGGCTGGATATCGGGGTCCTGTTCCTGTTGGTGCCTCCAGCTGTCTGTGCCGACCACCTGCAACCCTCTGCAGATTACCGAGTCACTCTGCTGGGATCGGGCCCCCACGCCATTAGCATCCATCTCGAGGATGAAAGGGAGGGAGGGGTCTGCAGGAGCGAGGACTGGGGACTCAGTCAGAGTTTGCCGCAGACGGCCAGACGCTCCCTGGCACTGTTCAGTCCACACATAGTCTCGGTTCTTCTGGGGCACCCACACTGGGGGCATAGGACTCGCAGGTGCGGGGGCCATGGTGGCAGCAATCTGGCTGGGCTGAGGGGAGGTGTGCTTGACAGCTGCGACCTGAGGTTCCGTGTAGCGGGCCACAGGACCCATAAGAGCGTGATCAGGAGCTGTGGGTAACAGTGGAATGAGAGGGCCCTCCTTAAAACTCCATGTCCCCACACCTAAATCCAACTGGCACCCCGCAGCCCTTAAAAAGTCCAGCCCCAATATGCACATGTCCTGCACATCTGCTACCCACACAGGGTGGGTGATAGATCGGCCACCCACATTAACAGTCATTGTCCCCCTCCCCTTCATAGGTGACATGTCCCCTGTGACTGTGCGCAGCTGCACTGTGGTGGGTTGGATCAGAGTCCAGTCTGGTACTACATCAGGCCTCACTAGCGTTACCGTGGAGCCAGTGTCAATCAGGGCTGTGCATGGGATCCCTTCCACAGAGACTGGGACATAACAAAAGTCCCCAACACATGTGCGTCCAACCACCACAACCCTGGTTGCTTGGTCTGGGGCTGAGTCTGTTTCAAAGGAATTCTGGGCTAGGGCCCCCTGTTTGGGCTTTTGGGCCCCGCCCGCTGGTGATGGAGGTGTGGAGGTTACAGTAGGGATCTGCGATTCCTCCCTCCCGCAGACCCCGTGTCGTTTCCCTGCGTCCTGACTGTTTTAGGACACTGCCTCAGGAGGTGTCCCGGTTGGCCACAGCCCCAACAAATAGCTGGGGGTGCGGAGGAGTCCCGTGTCAACTGTAGCGCCACTGCTCGGATCATTTCTGTCAGCTCCGAGACCCAAGCAGGTTTCTCCTGGTTCAGCTCTGCCTCCTCCGCAGATCTGCATGCCGGTGGTTGTCCTCTCAGGTCGTTTCCCGCTGCTACTCCCAGCAAACACTCTCTCTCCACTGCTAAGTCCAATGCGTCTTGCAGGGATCGGGGGTGCATCAGCTGAACCTGCACACGCAGCTCCGGTGGTGCCAGGGCTCTGATGAACTGATCTTTTGCTAGTTCATTCTGAACCCCTGACTGCATGTGTGAATAGGCTCTGCGTGTGAGGCTCTCAATGTCATTAGCCAAAACACGCAGGGGTTCACCCGGCAACCTGCTCCTGTTGCTGAGTTTATTTTTAAAAATGTCTGGTTGCACACATTGTCCAAACCGTCTCTTTAAAGCTCCAACTAGTGCATCATAGTCCTTTCTGTCCTCTGAGCTTAACAATAACAAGCAGTCCAGTGCATCATCTTGTAGACAGAGAGCCAGCTGCAGGGCTTTATGCTCTGCTGTCCACCTCCCTGCATGAGCCAGCAGCTCAAACTGTGCATGGAAGGCCTCCCAGCTGGACCTACCGGAGTACTTGGGCGTCTTCAACGGGACGGTGACGTTTTGGACGACGCTGTCGTGACTGTCATGGCTGCTGCCATGTGAGGCTTTTGGCGCGCTTGGAGAAAATGGCGTCGACGGACCCGCCCCCCCGCCGGTCAGTTCTGCTTCGGCAGCCATGCTCGCTGCAGAGCTGTGCAGAGCAGCCATCATCTGCGTTATTTTAGCGAACTCCTCTCTCCGGGCCTCCTCTTTCTCTTCTCCCTCCGCTTTAAGCTTCACTCGGGAGAACGCTCCGTCCATAATGCTGTCGCGGGTGGAGGCGACGAGCCAGTAGTACTCACTCAGCTCGGTAGCGTTGGTTTACTTCTGACACCAATGTATCTTTAGGTAGGTCAGAGAAAAATGGCAACATGGCGGCGCGTGCAAACGTTGCGGCTTCTCTCTCTCCCAGCAACACGGTGCTTTCGTCTGTCTTGTCCTGCACGCCGCAATTTGCCGGCACGTCTTTGTCTTGTCTACGTGTTCAAGAACGCAAGTATAGCCGTGAATTCCTGCTTGATGTCGGAAAAACCGCTCATTTGGGAATAAACAGCGAACTTCAGGAGAAGCTACATGAGCTCGAGGTGGAGTTACATCAGCTTCGTGACTGCGAGCTGCTCTGGAAGCCAGCCCCGACCTTCCCTCCATCGCGCCCGCCGTGGAAGTACCACAAGCGGCGTGACGCTTCACCGCGCCCGCCATGGAAACGCCACAAGCGGCGTGACAGGAAACAGAAGCGGGGTAAACGCGGAGGGATCAGAGCGAGGCTAGCAGCTAGCCCACACAGGCCGGCGATCCCATCCATGGTTCTGGCTAACGTGCGCTCCTTGGACAACAAATTGGATTATATACGCCTGCTGCGAACGACACAAAAGACTGTGAGAGACTGTTGTGTGTTTGTATTCACGGAAACGTGGCTCAACAACAACGTTCTGGACCATGCTATTCAGCTGGAGCAGCTAACATGCTACAGAGCGGACCGAACCCTCGAGGGAGGTAAGAAAGGGGAGGGGGGCTCTGTGTTTACATCAACAACGCATGGTGTCGTGATGCTGCTGTGGTCTACAAACACTGCTCACCTTTAGTGGAGTTCATGACTATTAAATGCAGACCGTTCTTTTTACCGAGGGAGTTTACAGCTGTTTTGATTGTTGCTGTATATATCCCCCCAAGCTCCAACAGCAAAGATAGAGGTGAGGCACTAAATGAACTATATCTGCACATCAGTGAGCAACAAACAGCCCATCCTGATGCTTTTCTCATCACGGCTGGTGATTTCAACCATGCAGATTTAAAGAGTGTTCTTCCAAAAACATACAGAAACATAAACTTTGCAACAAGAGGAAACAACACCCTGGACCAGGTTTACACCACCATGAAAAATTCCTACAGAGCCATCCCCCTCCCCCACATTGGTGCTTCTGACCATATCTGTGTTATGCTAAAGCCAGCATACAGGCCACTGGTGAAAGTCACAAAACCAGTCCGCAAGCAGATACGAGTGTGGCCAGAGGGGTCTTCAGAGGCACTCCAGGACTGTTTTGACACCACAGATTGGAGTATGTTCAAAGAAGCTGCTACCACAAACAACACCACATGTCTCCAGGAGTACTCAGACACTGTATGTTCATACATCACCAAGTGCATTGATGATGTAACCAACCTTAAAACCATCACTGTTCGGGCTAACCAGAAGCCATGGCTGACAGCTGAGGTTTACAGACTCCTGAGAGCCAGGAATGCTGCCTTCAAAGCGGGAGATCAGGTGGGCCTGAGGGCAGCCAGAAACAACCTGGACCGGGGCATCAGAAAGGCAAAGAAGCAGTATTCTGGGAAAATAGCTCACCGTTTCAAGGACAGCAGGGATACACGCAGTCTGTGGCAGGGAATACAGACCATCACAAACTACAAACCACCCCCCCAGACCTGTGACAGCTCAGCCTCTGCGCTGAATGAACTGAATGAGTTCTTTGCTCGGTTCGAGGCAAGTAACAGCACACCAGCACATAAACTCCCCCCCTCTCCTGATGGCCAGGTGCTGACGCTGTCCTCAGACAGCGTAAGGCGATCATTCATCAAGATTAACGCCCGGAAGGCCTCTGGTCCTGACAACATACCTGGTCGTGTGCTGAAGGACTGTGCAGGGGAACTCGCAGCGGTCTTCACGGACATCTTTAACATCTCACTGAGCCAGGCCATCGTCCCCACCTGTTTCAAAGCCACCACCATCATCCCTGTCCCAAAGAAGGCAACGCCCGCATGCCTCAATGACTATCGCCCAGTAGCACTCACCCCCATCCTGATGAAGTGCTTTGAACGGCTAGTCATGAAAAGCATCACATCTGTCCTCCCTGCCTCCCTGGATCCCTTCCAATTTGCATACCGACCTAATCGCTCAACCGACGATGCCATCTCCTCTGCCCTTCACACAGCTCTCACACATCTGGACACGAAGGACTCCTATGTTAGAATGTTGTTCATCGACTTCAGCTCGGCATTCAACACCATCATCCCCCAACAGCTCATCCTTAAACTGGACAGTCTGGGGCTGAACACCTCAATGTGTAACTGGCTGCTAGACTTCCTGACCGGGAGACCACAGACAGTACGGGTCGGGAGTAACACATCTAGCACCATCACATTGAACACAGGGGCCCCACAAGGATGTGTGCTGAGCCCCCTTCTATTCACCCTGCTAACACACGACTGCACACCATCGTACAGCTCCAACCACTTCATCAAGTTTGCGGACGACACAACAGTGGTAGGTCTCATCAGCAACAACGATGAGACGGACTACAGGAACGAGGTGAGCCGCCTGGCCTTGTGGTGCGGACACAACAATCTCACTCTCAACGTGGAGAAGACAAAGGAGATTGTTGTGGACTTCAGGAAGAGGGATGCCCAACATGCCCCTCTGACCATCAACAGCACCAGTGGAGAGAGTAGACAGCACCAAGTTCCTGGGAGTGCACGTCTCAGAGGACCTGTCCTGGAGCAGGAACACTGCATCACTGGCCAAGAAGGCTCACCAGCGTCTCTACTTTCTCCGCAAGCTGAAAAGGGCTGGAGCTTCAACCCCCATCATGTGCACCTTCTACAGGGGTGCCATAGAAAGTGTCCTGACCAGCTGCATCACTGTGTGGTTTGGTGCATGTACTGCATCCTGCCGCAAGAGCCTCCAGCGCATCGTGAGAGCAGCTGAGAAGATCGTCGGCACCTCCTTCCCCTCACTGCAGGACTTACACAGCAACCGCCTCACTCGGAAAGCCCTCTGCATGGCAGGTGATCCCACACACCCACTACACAGCTGCTTCAGACTGCTGCCATCAGGGAGGAGACTGAGGAGTCTCCAGGCTCGAACCAGCAGACTGAGAGACAGCTCTGTTCATCAGGCAGTCAGGATGCTAAACACTCTGCCTGCTCTGCCTCCCCTCCCATTTGAACTGCCTTAACACTAAAACTTTCTCACACATTACCACTCAACACAAAGTTTTTAACACTGGACTCTGTGTCATCAAACGGGTTATTCACTAAACTCTCGGTCATGTGCTCATTCAGTTTGCACTACTTCTCATATTTGCACTAATGTTTGTATTACATTACTGCCTATAGTCATACTACTGTTTACATTCTCTGTTTACATTTATTAATACTGTTTACTTTTATTACTACTGTTTACATTTATTACTACTGTTTACATTTACACTACTTTATATCTACACTACTGCTGATACATATACAGTATTCTCTGACTAGCCTTATTTAAGGATGCCCAATGTGCCTTATGTGCCTTACTGCATATGCCACTTTGCCTCTATACCAACATCAACTACCTCATACATATACTGTGTACATTAACTCATATGCTGCTTTGCCACTCTTTGCAAATGTCAATGCTAGAACCTTCAGTTTATTTTATAGATATACTTTTTATACTTTTTATACTACTATGCAAAAACTCAGGACAGTATTACACTTTTATTATTTCATTTTATGCTTATGTTCATTAAATGTTTAGTGTTTTAGTGTTGGTGTAAATTTTCATACTTTTATACTATGCAAAAACTCAGGACAGTGTTACACTTTTACTATTTTATGCTTATGTTTATTAAATGTTTTAGTGTTTAAATGGTTACTGTTGCACCGAGGGACTGAGAGAAACGCAATTTCAATCCTGTATGTCCTGTACATATTGCAGTTCTGACAATAAAGTTGACTTTGACTAAACTAGAATACTTCAGTTTTTTCTCATTTATTTGTTCAATTCTATTAGTCTTAAATTGGATACATATATATTTTTTATATTTTTGCTTTTGCAAAAAATTACAATAATAATACTTTAGGCCCTGAGCATGCGGAACTTTAGGTTACATGCATTTCTTTCTTTCTTTTTATACAAAATATATTTTTTTACTTTACAGTCTTGCACTATTCTTATTTTTATTAAAATATGAGTGACCTTATGATTATATCATGCCAGAAAAAATTTTATTTCATGAATTCTAATCTGATCCTTACCATGGAGAATGAGCAGGCTAATGCTGGTTTCTTAACTGCTGACACCGCTGGTCAACTAGATGATTTTTTTTCCTCTCCACGGGTGTTTCTCAACTTGAAATGGAGTGCATTGGCAGGACTTAAATTGGTGGCATTTTGTGGTCTTTAAAGAGAGGGGAACTCGTTAAAACTAACCCACGAAGCCTTCAAGTTTCCTCCATCATTAGCCAATGTAACAGCATATCAGGGGAAGTATAATTATAGATATGAGTAGCTTGTGTTGTCAATTTAAAAGTGATGGAGCCATATAATTCACATTCTTGTAATATGACCCCCACCCTAAAGCTTCATCCTAGTTTTAATGAGTGTTAGCCTGACCAGAGGTACATATCAGACATGGCCATTGCTGATAGAAATTAATAATACTTCTGTTGCAAAAATCTTGTTGCCTGTTAAGTTTACGGTAACATGGACTATCTTTGAATGGGAAAATATCTTAATTTTCCTAATAAAAAAAACATGAA
>JBBPBX010061993.1:0-20955 GCA_038048925.1 Garcialebias charrua | reverse complement strand
ACAGAATCAAACGATAAGGGTTCAGGCGGCCATTAAAATAATGCATGGAGAGAACTCTCCAAAGTCCAGACAGCTGGACACGTTGCTCCTACAAATTGTGAGGTCATCAGAAAAGTCAACAGAAAACGTTACCCAATTAGTTTGGGCTAAAGTGAAGGAACAGCAAAAGCAATTAGAATGCATACAAGCTAATCAAACAATTTGTACATCATTTTGGGAGCGTTCTAAACTTAATAAAAATCGCCAACAGCAAAAACATTTAGTGGAGGTGTACAAGCAGTTAGCTTTGTTATCTCAGAGCGTACAAAATGTTGGGGAGACAAACAGTTGCACAGGAATGGAAGAAAAAACGACACCACCGGCATCAAAAATTGATGAGAAAGCAGATGGAACGACAGGAAATTTAGCTAATTTAGTCCTCACCAGATTTAAACAGGACAAACAAAAGATAGCTCGTTGTAAAACGGTAGCGGACTATCAACAGTTAATTGATAATTATGATAGGCAGCTGAAACAGATTAACCTTCTAGAAGAATTGTTCTTAATTGCATTAGGGCACACAGAAAACAGCTCAATTTAAAGAAGATTTAGAGCAGCAGGGGGCAGGAAGAAGAGCAGTCAAACAGCGCCACCTACAGGAGGTTGGAAGCGAGTTGCAGAGACAGGGAGATGAGAAGGTGATGCGAAAGACAAGAAAACGGAAGTAAGGAAACAGTGAGTCGGTCAGACAGAGGATGTGGGGAAGTGGTCAGAGAGCACTTGGAGCTAACAGAGGAGCAGCCAGAAATGAGGAGCAATGGAAGAGATTCATATCAGGAGATATGTGGAGGAAGGCGAGGAGAGAGAGGGATGAGGTGACCCAGAAAGTGAAAAGCAAGTGGATGAAGGAGCAAACAGGAAGTTGAGACAGAAAAGTACACAAGGAAGTTGAGAAGAAGACAGGAGGCAGGAGATGGAGGGAGTGAGTTCAGGCCCCAAGAAGAGAGAAGGGGGGGGGCCACAGAGAGGGGTTGTGGAAGTATCCGAGAGAAGATGAGGAAGGTGAGGTGAGATTAAACATTTATCTTGAAATCAGCCACAGAGCAAAGAACTTATTTTAGAAATTTTAAGAGGTCAGCAATTCACCAATTAGGCAAACACGAGAGTTCTAGAGAGAAGTGAGACAGTTTCGGGTTGAGATTCAGTGAACTTTAAAGTTGATGTAAATTTTTTTTTTCTGCTTTTGGACTTTAGATTAGAGGTGAAAAACCAGTTGTGCAGACCAGATCCTGCGAGATGTGTTTTGGTTGGAGACAAATGCCGAATGAAACTAATATAGCTTTTGAATTTTGGTTTAATAATATAAGGGCGTTAGATTAATTTGTTTTTCTTTCACAGCCTAACAGCACAAAGCTGGGGGGAAACGGAGCAACAGACAGGCAGATCTCTTTATTATCACACACATAAGGTGATTTGCCATGAGCTAGAATTCAACTAAAATACATATGATATTCTTATGTTTGGTATCACGAGATTGTGGTCAGCGCGTAGGACTCGACTATGATTTAATGCGAAAAGCAGACATTACTCTGGTTCATTGTGACTCTCCGTGTAAACAGCTGCCACAGTGGGAGGAAGACAGACCTCTCACTCATGCATGGACAAAGACAGTTAAGAAACACCAAAAGCGAAGCTGCTACAGTTCAAGGCGAAGACCTGAACTAAAAGAACAGTCCAGGACTCAAACAGAGGTCCAAGTCATCAAACACAACGTTAATCCAGGGCCTGGGGCACCCTGAGACAGTCACCCGAACAAAGGGGCGTGTCACTGAAGCTGACATGATCTGAACAATGGACAGATGCACATGACAAGAGCAAGCGAAACAGCTGTCTGGAGTCACCCTTTCCAGCGACCAGTTGGGGTGTTAGCTTGCTTGAATCAGGTTGAGTCAGGCGTAGGCCTAGGTCTCGTGAACCCACACGTAATAGGCATTATTAATGACACACATAAGCAGGTAGGACATGCCCCAGCATGTCATACAATTTTTAGGTTAAAGCTGATTTATGGGCTCTGTCTGTTTGCTTCTCCCCATCCCAAGTAGGCTTTAAAACCAAATAAAGCTCTTATCCCGAGGCCTACAGGAAAATGAGTTTGTGAATATTTTCACAGGTAAAATTGGTGTCACCTCAATTATTCATATTAGGTTTAAGGTTAAATATTTAATGGCATTTCTCCTCGAGGGGAGGCATTGGCAGGTGTCTGGTGAGCACAATGAGGTCAATAAATTAGAAACATGTTTTCAAAGGTGAGGAGAGCACAGGGACAAATAAAAGAAAATTTCAGTGGTGGTCGGTGAGGATAGTTGGGTCTATGACAGGAGAGCGGAGCTTTGAGGGGGCTGGTTTGGCAGAGGGCGACAGATAGATCAGTGTTTTGACACGTTGGTGGACCTGAAGCGAAGAGGAGAACGAAGTTAGCGCAGAGGGCAAAGGGCAAGGCTCTGCGTGAAGTTTGAAGAGCAGCACAAACTAAGCTAAGTCAGAGGACAAGAGAGGGTTGTGAACAGCACAGGGAGACGAGTGAGGCTGACAGGAGCAATGACACCACTTCTTAACATCACTAATACACCGAGACCCACTGAACAACAGAAATTTGACCGTTTGGCTGATTTGGAAGCAAAAGGAACATCAGGAAACATCAATTGGAACTACAAGGGAGACCCAACACAGAAGCCAGTGGCGGCTCCTGAAAAGAGACCCTGAAAACAGGACCAGGGAGCTGAAGTGGAGCAGGACGGACTGGACTCATCCAGAAGACGGAGAAGAAGATGATTTCGAGGAGCATGCGGAAAACTCGCGCAGGTGCATGCGCTTCAGTTGAACGGAAATTTTTTCAGCTGGTGGCATGCACACATTTTAATTATCTGATCAGAACATTTGTGCACGTATGCGCCGTGCTTTTATTGCGTGATGCTCGAATGGACAAGGAGCTCGCGCGAGTAAAGAAGATTTCAGATTCGGAAGGACACCAGGTCATGAGAGAATAATTGGTTGTACAGACAGGTTAATACGGTAAAAGGTGTCCGAAATTTTATGGTTGACATGCCATATTCACTGGCTGACCAGAGGTATAACAAAAACAGAAGAGAAGATGAGAAAACAGTTAAAAATTTTAATCAATTGTTACAGTCCAAGACATTTTTTCCTTTATTTCTGCAAAACTCATATAGGAGGATTGTATACATTTTAAGGAAAAATGCAGATCTACAGAAAGTGGGAAAAAATAATTTAGGCCTCAAATATCTTAGCCCACTTTTGAAAATTTGGCTGAAATCTGTGCACAGACTAAAATTAATTAACTTGGGGGCTTTAGGGCTGAGGACGTCTGTAAATAGGGGTTGTGTGTTGTTGAAATGTCATGTAAAATGTACTTTGTGAGACTTATGGTGGTCTGTCCAGCTTCCTTCTCCAGAACGGTGAATCCATCGCACAAGAGGCGACAAAGCCTGATCGAAGGCGGGAGGCCCACTGACATCCTGGGGGCTTCTCAGAGTCTATAAGAGAGAGAGTCACCACGTGAGCGAGCACATCTGGGCTGCTGAAACGCACATCATCAGCGCGCCAGAGAGGGTGAGACACAGCCAGAGTGGTCCGGAGAGCGAACCTCAAAGGTCATCACGAAAGGTCGAGGTAGCTCGGACGGAGCTTCAGAGCTGAGAGCTCCGGAGCAGCATCTGGAGCGGGCAGGTTCACACGAAAGGTCGGCTGTCCTGCATCTTCATCTGAGAGGGCGTGGTCGAGAAGGTGTCGTGGTCGAAAAGGTGTGGGCTTCAGTTGCCGCTTCGTTTCACTTCCTTTTCCGTGGAAGTCATCTGTTCGTGAGGTGTTCTGGTTCGAGTGGTGGAGCTTCCTGAAAACACCTGTCTTCCTGGAGAGCATCTTTGTGCTTGCTTTTGCAAGGACACCAGAACGATAGGGAAACAGTTCCCCCTGGTGCCAGGCCTGTCTGCCTTGTTGCTTTGAGAGAAGAGCGCATGCTGCATGATTGCAGCTTAACAAGGCAAGCCACACCAACAGGAGCATAAAAGAGGGGGTCGACCATTCACTTTTGGGTTAGGGGCAGTGTTTGCCGCCAGGGGAACGGGGTATTGGACACAACCCACCTGGCATTAATCATCAGCAAATCTGCAGCCCAAGGAAAAGGGTGGTGACCTCTGAAGAATACATCTTTCAACAAACATCGGAACAGAACAGAAAACCAAGGGTTAAATCGACTCAGAAAGGCTGACAGAGTGTTTTGAATTTTACAGGTGTTTCTATTTTGCAATATTGAATCATCAATATTTTAAACTTTAAATTTTAAATCATACAGTGTAAAGGTCACACATTTAGGATTAGATATTTGATTTCACCTTTAATATAAAATTAATGACCATTTCTTATCTTAGAATTGGTTTAGGTCAATAATTTGCTGCTACACTTTAACTTTTAACTTTTATCAATTAGACTTACTTATATTTAAAATTAGAATTCAGCAGAACAACACATCGTTTCCAGGTCTAACTTTCAAGGGTTTGGAGTTACATTTTTCAAGTTCAGCGTTAAATCATAAAATATTAGAGGTTTTTGACCACTTTCATATTCCTGGTTCAAAATTCAATGGGTGAGTGAGTTATTCATTTTGAGGATGTGTTTTTACAGGTGCGGTTCCAGTGATTCCTGAATAATAAAGATTAAAAGAAAAATTAATTATAATAATTATAAATTACAAGAAGAAGATTTTGTAAACTGTGCATACGTTTGAGGGTTGGGTTTCCACACTGCTTTTCATGTGTATTTTCTTTTTCAGGTTCTGCAGATTTAACTGAGAAGGGGGTAATTTGTGTTTCTGTTGTGTTTCATCACACTCCAGGGTTCAAAGTTTGACACTGTAGAGAATTTCGAACTATATTAAGCATGGCTGAGGGGCAGAAGAGGCTGATGGTAGCTGCGGGTGTGGGGTCATTGATTATAGTTTCCACTATTCTGTTGTTGGAATATTTCTGTGTGATACCAGGTCATCCAAGCTGTCATCCTGTACCTCCTCATCAGAGGGACAAGAGAGATGCCCTCATGCAGGAGGTGTGGCCACGGGTGCGGGATGCTGATCTTCTGTCGATGAATTTCTCTGAAGTCTTTCAAAGGAACTTCTGTCGATGAATTTCTCTGAAGTCTTTCAAAGGAACTCTTGGTATAAATATGCACAGTTCCTGGCCAGGAACCGTCACACGTCCGAATCTTACATCTGTACCCCACTTCCGGTAGCAGAATCACGGCTGCCACTGCGTGTTAAACCTCTTGACCGGTTGTTGTCATTCTGTGTTCTGCAGATCAGCTCCAGAGGATTCTTCAGGGAGCACCTGCAGTGTCAGCCTAAAAGGTGCAAATTGAGCACATTATCACAGCCGATGGTGTTAGCTCAGTTTGTGGAGTGGCCATCCAGTGGACAGTTCCCTGTTTGTGTGCGCCGCGTCCACCATCAGGACTCTTATCAGGTGGTGGTGGGGTCACTCCCAGAAGGGAGGTGTCGAGCGCTATACCACCCAGGTAGGGAATTCATGGGTGTGCCTGGCAGTAATGGCACGTATCCGGTCGAGGCTTTGGGCTGGCTGTGTGGACATCAGGTGCTGCTGACATTGCCCGCAAACTGGACTGGGTGCTGTGCACCTGTTGCGGTTACAGACGAGTCGTACCTGGTGTCTTTGAGTAACGGTTCTCATTATGTGGGAGGGTCGAAGACTTCTGACGTCAGTCAGCACGAGTCTTTTTGGGGTTCAGAGGTCCCGGTGGAATGGAAGCGTAGCTTCTTCCCGGGGTCAAAGGTCGGAGATCACCTGTTGCGTGTGGAAGCTTTAGACTACCACTTTGGGATGTTCCTTTATGGGTCTGTGCAGGAGTTTGGGACCACCTCTGCGGAGTCGTGGGCCCTGCGTGTGGTGTCCTTAAATCATGAATTGCTGTTGGATTTGTTTAAGGCGTCTGTAAGCATTGATGTGTAATGAGAGCAGTTTTGTACTGAATTCTGTAGGCGACAGGACAATTTAGAGTGAACGGTCAGCCTAACTACAAAGCAACATGCATATTTTTGGTCTATGGGAGGAAACCGGAGTACCCGGGGAAAATCCACACATGCACGGAGAAAACATGCAAACTCCTCCCAGAAAGGCCCCCAGCCGGGATTTGATCTGGGACGGCCTGCTCGCTGAGAGGCAGCAGCTCTACCAACTCTGCCACCATGACCTTAGGTTATTTATTTATTTATTTATTTATTTATTTATTTATTTATTTATTTATTTAAGTGTTAGATGTTTTAAAATGAGCTCCAGTAACATTAATCAAAACTTTTAAATCTGTTTGCCAAGAGCCTGAATGTGTACCTTGTGAAATAAATTAGCATAGGAAATCTCTCTATAAATAGAATACTCTGGAAGAAACTGTCAGTTTTTCTATAACTGCTAATTAGTTGTCAGTATGCAGCAGGTGATGAGAGAGCAGAGATTAACTCTGATGGCTGCTTTTCAAATCATCATAATGAAGTAGAGACAACCAAAACAAAGATATTGTTGATTAACGAATGTAAAAAAAGAATATGAGTGAACAAAATATTGGCATTTTGAAACAAAGGAAAAGTTGTACCTATGATTAAGAAAATTTAATCTTAGAAATCCCTGTCACTATACTACATGATTAAAAAAAACTTACAAGTATGTTCTTGTCTTTAAACCAAGAGGAAGGAATGAAGAAAACTCAGACAGACAGACGCGCAACATGCTGCACCCGTTTTTATTAGAAAGTTGGACCTCCCAAGGTCGTCCCGTACTGCCATCACCTTAAGGAGATGCACTCATCCTAACTTATACTCAGTGGTGGACAAAGTACTCAATTCTAGTACTTAAATCAAAGTACAGGTGGTCCCCGACTTACGATGTCATCGACATACGAGGTTCCGGACTTACGAGCTGACTAACAAACAGTAAAGTTGTACAGAACATACAGAAAATACAGCACTGGTATGTGTTTTTAGATGAAAGTGTGTTAACTAACAGTTTGTAAACAAAGTTCTGAGCATGTTTATGAACCAGTATGTATGTTTGTGTTGAAAAATGGGTGTTCGTAGTAGCGCTAGCATACATTTTCTGACTTACGACCAAAAATCTGGACTTACGAGCGACACGTGTTTCGGGTTCCGACGTACGAATTTTCATCTTACGAGCACCTCATACGAACGGAACTCGCTCGTAACTCGGGGACCGCCTGTATTGATACTCAGATCAAATCACACTCAACTACAAGTAAAAAGTTTACTCAAGTTAAAATAGAAGTACCGTACTTACTTTTGAAAATATTTAAGTATTCAAAAGTACATGCATTTAAAAAAATACTTAAGTATTTAAAAGTACAAATTATATTTTCTAATATCAGTACATTGCTGTATTGTTTTGAGTGATTCTGCAGAACTTTGTAACTATCTGAAACCACTTGATGATGTATTGACATGTAGAACCACTCTAACACCACTTCCCTTAATAAAACCTGTAAACTACAAATAATATCTTCCTGCATTTTACATGTTTGTGGAAAGTCATGGAAATCCTAACAGATAATGCACATTTAGTATTTTCCCAAGCTTCAGTATTCATAAACTATATTGTTTGTCTGTAAAAGTGCATATATTGACAGCAACAGCTTAGAGGAAACAGTAACGATGATAACTGAAAGTATTGCCATACTTAACATAGAGGCTTACCGAACAATGAATGTTCTGCACAGATGAATCTAGCACAATAACTGAATCAACAACTGGCCAACTGCATTCAAGGAATGAAAAAGAGGGTAACACTTTACAATAAGGTACACAAATGTTGATTAGCTACTAGGGAAGGCCTCAAGAACAAAACAGGAACTAATGGGTAGTTATCAAGAAAGGCAAAGAGGGGAGAATCAGGAATTCATGGATAGTTAACCAGTACTTACTGGGGAACACACAGCCAAGTCCCCACTTTAGGGGACTACTGGTTTGTTAACACATAAACGTAGTAGAAATTCTCTGTGCTGGTTCTCAATAAACCCGGCACCAGTGAGGCCACAGCTCATAATTGTCAAAAATCTGTTTCCTTGTGGTTTCTGATTTTAGTGGATTTTCTATTTTGTAAACATATTGATGAAAGACATGATCAATTTCATAATCTTGTGCTGGTGTCGTCTATCACGTACTAAGTACCAAATGATTCCCTGGCTATTATTTTGTTCACTGATGTAGTGAAGCATCATACCAAGTACTTACTGAGGAACCAACCATTACTCAACAGTAGTCCCCAGTAAATGGCTTGACTGTGTGCTTCCCAGTAAGTACTTGTTAACCAGCCATTAGCTCCTGATTTGTTCCTCTTTGGTTTCCATGGTAACTACCCATTAGTTCCAGACAGAGCCATATAAAGTGAGAGTTGCGACACTTCCATAGAGTTCCGTTGTAAGAATGGAATGCGGAAGTCACGTGGGTCATGGAGGGGGCGATTTGTTCCATGGCTGTTTTACAGTCTGACTCTGCCTGCAGTAGCGCTCCGTCGCCGCCAGAGGGCGCAGCTCCACAAGGTTTCCATAGCCGTTGTTTGGAACGAATGACCGCCTGTCGGCAGATCAAAGAGTGTCAGAACTCTATATATATGGCTCTGGTTCCAGAGCCATATATAGAGAGAGTTCCGACACCCTTTGATCTCGCCGACAGGCGGTCAATCGTTCCAAACAACGGCTATGGAAACCTTGTGGAGCTCCGCCCTCTGGCGGCGACAGAGCGCTACTGCAGGCAGCTTCAGACTAACCAGAGCCATGGAACAAATCGCCCCCTCCATGACCCACGTGACTTCCGCATTCCATTCTTACAATGGAACTCTATGGGAGTGTCGCAACTCTCATTTTATATGGCTCTGATTAGTTCTTTATAGGTTCCTCCAGAGCCATATTGTCAGAACTCTCTATATATATGGCTCTGGGTTCCTCTTCATTTACAAGGTAACTAACCAGTAGTCCCCTAAGGCTTGGCTGTGTGTTCCCCAGTAAGTACTGGTTAACTACCCATTAGCTCCTCATTTGTTTCTGCTTTGTTCCTGAAGTGTTCCCTAGAAGATAATCAAATGTCGTGTACCTTATTGTAAAGTGTTACCAATAAGAGCAACTGCTGATTTCAAAGCTGAGCCAAAAGGAACATGTAACAAGAAGCTTTATAGAAATGTAGTGGAGTTGAAAGTCACAAGTTCTCAAAACAACACATACTGTATACTCAAGTAAAGTAAAGATACTCTGAAAATGTACTTAAGTACAGTACTCAAGTAAATGTACAGGTAGTCCTCGACTTACGACGTAGATCCATTCCTACGCAGCATCATAAACTGATTTTCGACGCAAGTCGGAAAATACGTACATACTACACCATATACATGTTCAGTACTGTATTACCAAGCACTTAGCCTATCCTAACCACAGTACCCTACATAATTATCAAAAAACACATATGTTTGGGAGCCTTAATGAAGGGCAAAAAGAGTTAATGGCCTACTGGGATGCTGGTGATGCTGTACTCCTCGGTCCATCCGCCATATTCAGTATTCCGTTTACAACGTAAAACAGCGTTCACAGTACAGTAGGCTAAAGTATTCCTCCGCTGCTGAACTGCGTACAGTACAATATTTTCCCCCACTGCTTTACGATGTTTACGACGTAAAACGGCGTTCACAGTACAGTAGGCTAAAGTATTCCTCCACTGCTGAACTGCGTACAGTACAATATTTCCCCCCACTGCTTTACGATGTTTACGACATAAAACCACGTTCACAGTACAGTATTCCTCCACTGCTGAACCGCGTACAGTACAATATTTTCCCCCACTGCTTTACGATGTTTACGACATAAAACCGCGTTCACAGTACAGTGTAGTATTCCTCCGCCGCTGCACCACGTACAGTACAATATGTATTCTTCCGCCGCTGCGTCACAACATTTATGACGTAAAACTGCGTAACTCGAAATAAGGCTTTTCATAGTACAGTAAATGGGAGATGCGTTGTAACCCCGAAACGTCGTAACTCGAGACCGTCGTAACCCGAGGACTACCTGTACTTTGTTACTGTCCACCACTGCTTATACTATATTCATATTTATTTGATATCACATATCTTTCTTTATTATGACACCATCTGTATCACAAACTTCACATATTCATGTAAAAGTATCACACAACAAGCAAAAGAAATGTGTGGAGATCTTAGGAGAATAACAAATAATAGACACAGACAGAAAAAAAAGCTCAGAAAATCATCTCTGCAAAGACTAAACATGTTTCTGACACATGTAAAGTTTAAAATAGTTCCTGATTAAAGTGCGACTAAACCCAAAATTAACTTTTTTTAGCTGATAAACTCCATAGAATGTGTTTAAAATATTATCTAGCACTATGGCTGTGTTTATTTTCACATAATTGTGCATATCTGTGTAAATTGGCAATATTTGGCAATATTTGGTCTAAAACTGTGTTTACGGTAGTCCTTTGGGTTGAACAGAGGTTATTGCACCTTAATTTTCATATTGGTCAGGACTGTTCACTCTGATGTGTCTTGTACACTCTGATGTCACAAAGGTGGTTCAAGCAGAGCCAATCCCCTGCAGAGATGAGAAGTGCATACCTTATATGGAAGTGCTGCATTTCACTCCTGACAAGCGGTTTTATTTTTCTTTTCATTTTCATTTTTTTAGGCCTTTGGTTTTGGATGGAATGGGTGGAATAGATAAATACATCTACATGTTTATTCTTTGTTGTTGCTTGGTGTATGTTGTTGGCTAGAGGTTTAATTTGTTTTAGGTTGTTGCAGGTGGAGGCGTGAACAAAAGCACAACTCTACCTCCACCCTTCCTTGTCTCTCGACACGCCCATTTTCAGGGAGATTTTGGAAGGAGGAGTTACCGTCTCAACCTGGGTTTAGTTTCACTGCAAAGACTAAACATGTTTCTGACACATGTAAAGTTTAAAATAGTTCCTGATTAACTTTGAAGCAACTAGATCTTCTTTTAAATTATCTACAGAAAAATTCATTTCTTACCAGATGAACATAAAACTCTGATTTAAATGACACTCAAGAGGTTTGTAAGTACAGAACCAGCCTGCCAGGCCTGCAGGTTTGAGGCTGCTTCTAGACTAAGATGGCCTGTAATTATCAACAAATCTGTCAGTTTTAAAATATTCCAGCAAATTCAAAGAAAAATGTAAAGCCGACAATCTAAAGAAACACCATCAAACAGCTAAAAATTACCTTAAGAATGGATAAGGTACAAAAAGTATTTTGAAATAAAACACAGTGCATTTAAAGTGGATAATTAATTATCTCTGCAAATAACATAGGTGTACAGTCTGTGAATATATTTGGTGACAACAGCTGAATTTACTTTTTAATGTGCTGTCAGAGTAAAAGATTTAACATTTACTAAAAATATGATCACAGAGGAAGAGAAATAAAATACTTTTAGCACGTTTGACTTTCTCTTGGAAATCGGTGATCCCACAGCAGATTCTGTTTTCCTGTCTTCTTACCTTCAACACTGACAAAAGGCTGCACATTTGTAGAACAAGACGGTGCCAGTCCAATCCACATGTCTTTGTCAGAGTCCATGTGCCTCTCGAGGAAATGCTGAGTGTCTTCATCGGGGATCGACGCGAGACGTCCTCCATTTTCTTCACACCAATTTTGGGCACTGTGAAAAGGGAGCCGCAGACCCACAAGCTCAAAGCGAGAACCTTGGAATGTCTTCTCTTCCTGCAGACTGGAAGCCGTGACCCTCATGTCACTTTTTGGAGAAGGCTGACCGCTGAGTGTCAACAAGACCAGCATGTGAAGAACTGCCCTGCCCATCTTCTTTTATTCTCACTTTAAAACGAGAAAGTTGGACTCCATTTATGTGTAGGCAACTTTTTTTGTGGAGATTTCAGAGCAGCTCTTGTGTTCTCCTGCCCGCTGACGTTCTGCCTTTAAATAGATCTGACATGAGCATCTCTCCACACCGTTCCCTGGTTTTTGTTTGTTTGCCTAGAGTCACTCAAAAACCAATGATTGCTTTACGTTTGTGCACACACAGGAACAAAAGGAACATCAAGAGAGGAAGCAGAACCGAGCTGAGGTTACGTGCTGCTTTACTTTGTACATTTTACAGTCAAAAAGTCCATGATGCGTTAACCATTTTACCTGGAAGTGTTCGTGGCATGAAGCATTCAAAGAAATAAGACAAAAGTCCCTGAATTGAACTTCTCCTGCTCTATAGTGATCCACAAAAAGGGTTTCATATTCACATAAACCCAAACTAAAAAGCAATTTTCCCATCAGTTCAATTAATTATAAAGATACCAAAGCAGACAAACAGAAGTGGCCCACCATGATCACTTCACAAATAATTGTTGTTCAGCCGTGCGGTTTGTTTATAATGAACACAGCTTTATCAAATTCATGCTCATTGCTTTTCCATCTGCTCAGCCCAGTCACACTCCAGAATGAGTGATAATGGTGTTTTTACACCCCTCCCACAGTGCTGTGGTCTATGATGGGTATTTTTTTCATTCCACCTTTATTTATACAGGTTAATCTCATTGAGTCTCTGAGACTCATTTACACGAGAGACCTGACTTTTAGCAAAGAGTGAAGGACAACAATAGACAATCATAAAGGATGTGTAGAAATTGATTATTATTTGTATTTATTTATTTATTGGGTGGGTATATGGAATATACCCACTAGAAAAGCTTTGGAATTTCAGTATACAATACCCACTTAAAAGTGACCAATGACACACCATGTCACATATTTAGTAGGCAATGGCATGGGCTCTTGTCATTGTCAACACATTTGGCACATTTTATAGACACATTGAGTTGGTTTAACCTGTTTTGTATGATTATTTTTCTGTACTTACTACTTAATACTTGAACATGTTTGACTTTGATACTATTTTATACATTATATAACATATTTTTAATACAAATCCAACTGTTGTATAAAGCTTGTTGTACATTCATGCAAATAAAAGCATCAGGTACATTTTGAAATGGTCAATATGCTTAAAAATCTAAATTGATGATTACAATGAACTAACTGGTGTATTTTGGTTTCTAAGCACATAATACCCACTATAGAAATGCACCACCCTCTCCTCACACACTATCATAGTGTCAAAGTTAAAGTTCAAAAGTTACAAAAGTTAACCTTTTTGTTTCTTTAATGCTTTGTAAATTGCAGCTTTCATGGGGGCTGTTTTACAGAAGAAGAGCTCAGTAATCGGTGATAGGAGAATAAAGTTTGTGTCAGGTTTTGTAGGCATGACAGAACCCAAGTGCAGACAAGAACTCTCACAGGGAGCCAGGAGTTTCAAAGAAGGAGTATTTAATGAACAACAAAAATCATAAGCAGTCTGTGTAGCAAAAACACTTACATGAGTTGGGAACACAGGGGAATACCAAACGATGCGGCTGCACTCACTGAGACACAGAACAGGGCTTATATACACTCACAGACAAGACAAGACAAAATCACAAACACCTGGGGACAATTAACTAGAGACAATTAACTAGACACACAGAGCAGGACTGGGAAGACTAAACCTGAAACATGAAGTAAACTAGGAAGACTGGAGGTTAAGCTAATAGAAAATAAACAGAGACTAAACTGGAGGTTTACAACTAAGAGACAGAACGGTTAAACTAATAGTAAATAAACACAGAGACTAAATAGACAGAACTGGAGGATAACCTAAACACAGAACAGAGCTAAAACTAGAGGCTAAAACTAAAGGTTTAACTAAAAGCAAAAACTGGGAAACTACCTGAAACATGAAGTACACTAGGATGACAGAAACTGGAGGTTACAACTAAAGGCCGAGATACACTCGAGCGTTCTCACGATACGCCTGTAATAATATAGATAAATACGTCAGTTTGCTGACTTATCTATAATTTAGGTGATAGATTTGAGCAGGTTTAGACTGACACAAATTTATCATCAGTTATACGGGTTCTCAACTTTTTCAGATTAAATCAATAAATCTGTGGCTCAGTGAATGTAATGTAACTTGACAGGAAACGTTATTATGTTGACCTACCAAAGGCAGAGTCATTTAATAACAAAATCATCAAATTACAATCACAACATATTTACATAGATTGATCGATCACAACTTATAACTAACTTTTCAGCAGATTAAAACATAAGACAACAGAACACAAGTTAATGGGTCTTATATTAACTTATTTCTGTGGCACAAACTTACAGTTTACATTTAGAAATAAACATAAGGAGTTAAGGAGGAAGATTAAAGAAAGGAAATGGTTGAATCTTATCTTGAGATGTTTAACCAGAGTGGCTCATCCTCTGTTCGGTTTCGGCTGGACATCCGTACCGTGATGAAACGACGTTTACCTTTGTGAAGATTTTCTTATCTCGACTCCAGTAAATTAGTCAAGCCAGACGCGCATGCCTTGCTACGTTTTACAGGCGACACATTTTCATCTTGCCACGGTCTCGTGAGGTCTGCTTCGGCCTCCCAGAGTGATGTTATCAGCTCCGGTTTGGTTTCAAGATAACTTCCAGGAAAAGTGTTCACAGCTTGGAGCAGTGACCCTCAGATGGCTAACAGCTGACGTGCTGTTTAAGCCTCGCTGAAGACGTGGGCCTTTGAGTGATGGCCGGACGTACAACAGCTTGGAGAAAGACGTCTATGCATCTTTCATTCTCCCAGAGAACTCACTGTGGTTGAGCTCGTGGTTCCCTTTGCACTCCAAGAATCAACAGGAAGTGTCCCTTTAAGAAGGGGGTGTGACTTAGTCACATACTTCCTGCTGATTGGTTGTCGTACCCCTAGAGAGGGTGTGACTTTGCAAGTGAGTGAGTTTGAGTGACAGATGATAGGGTAGACAGTACATAGAAAAACATGCGTCAGAAGATGCAGGTGCATGTGAACAAGCCATGTAATTTGTTTTGAGAACAGATTCATTGTTTTTAGAAAGGACGGGAGACAGAAAGCAAATTATGTCTAGAACTTTTCCTTCGTTCCAAAAACACTTCAAACAAATACGACGGATTGTTCAGTCAACTTTAAGACAGTTATTCTGCACAGAGCAGACAGTTTAGAGCAAGATCATTCTGAGATGTTCTCTTAACTTTGGCATATTTAAAATATACCAGCTTAGTAAAATCATCATTAAATGACAAAAATATACTGTTGATCAATTCTGAATTAACACACATTAAAGAGAAAGTTCAATCTGATTAATTGGTGTCCATTAATTCAAAATAATTGTAACAAAAATAGTGTCTTTGAGAGCTTCAAGAAAGTGTACCACTTATGCCTCTTATCCACAGGTCTGGTTCCTGTAAGGTCCCATTGTGGCTAGTTTGGGCCAGTTCCTATGGGACCGGTTTATTTCTGTACCCAGTGCGCGCTTAGGACCCCTTTAGTGGGCGTGAAGTTCTCCTACAGTGGGCGGGTAGTTCTCCTGCAGTGGGTGCAGGCCCGGATTATCAGCAGGGCCGACTGGGCCCAGGCCCAGGGGGCCATGCTCACCATGGGGTCCACCGCAGGGAGCCCACTGCAGTTTTGGGGAAGAAAGAAAATAAAATATCCTTAGATTTTAAATAGGGTTGGGCTTCGAGAATCGTTCGGAACCGGGACTAACTGTCCGGTTTCCCGGAATCGTTCAAAATATTAATTTGCGATTCCTATTTTCGATGCTAGTTAGCCGACCGGAAGTAGCCACCGCCGAAAACCAACGAAGAAGAATCCACCGGAAGTGTGCATCTGCGATCGAAAGCGTACTAATTAATAAAAAATGACCAGTCAGGTCAGTGCAGCACTTGCAATAATTTTCTATCATGCAAAGGAGGGTGGAGAAGTAAAATAGTGTCCCGTCTTTGACGCGCTCCACCGGATTATTTTCGCTTCGTATCCGACCGGAAGTACAGAGTGGTCCGTCTGCAAAACGCTCCGCCGAACTTTTCGCTGATCGCTACCTCTTTGGCTCCATGATGGTAAATAAATAAACTATAAACTACATCTCATACCAACATTAAGGCAGCTAACAAGTTATACTCCGCTTAAAGCGGTAAGTCAGCTCAATACAAACACGATGCTAACGTTAGCTCGTTTTTTTCTTCTTAGACAAACGACCTGAAATGGCTTCACTGTTCACCAGTGTCCAAGGTAAATACATCAGTGTAAACTCAACTGAATGAAGAGAGACACAGAACAGTTACAACAGCATATGTTGTGAAAAGCTTGCATCCCTTTTCAGATGTGGATTCAACTCCTGCCATGGATTGCACTTACATTGCACTCAAATCCAACACTTATTAACATTCTTAATCCATTTAAAGTTCTCTGTGTCTTTTAAAATGTTTTAATGTCTCTAGTTTTCATTATTATATAATTTCTGTTTATGTTCTCTTTCATTCCATTATGAATGAATGTCACAGTTTGAAGAATTATTGTTTATGTTTATGTTTATGTTTATTAAATTTGTTCATTTTTTTACAAAAGAAATACAATACAAGACAATCCCATTAATGATACGTACACAATGTAAAAAAATGAAAGGTAGCAGAAAGAAGAATAAATCTTATTATATCTGCCCCTTTTTTCAAACAATCAGATTAAACAATAATAATCTTTCACCAGCAGTACAAAATGACTAACTCTTTCTAATTTTCTAATACTAATACATAACTAATAATTGATACAATACACATTATGCTAATTCATATATATTTTTTCAACAAATTCCTTTTGATCATTTTCTTAAATGTAAACATTGACTTGGCATTTTTAACTACATTCTCCAAGCCATTCCATAATCTAATTCCCTGGATTGAGGTAGAACGTCCCTTCAAGCTAGTTCTGAATTGTGGTTTTACAAACATCTCTGTCCCCTTAAGATTATAACAACTTTGTCTTTTAACAAAATTCATTTGGATATTTAAAGGTAAATCGTTATTTTGAGCCCTATACATAATTGATAAAATATTATAATCAACCAAATCATGGAATTTCAATAATTTCAGTTGATAAAATAATGTACTGGATGGATGACAGTAATGTTTTCTAGTGATAATTCTTACAGCTCTTTTCTGTAATACAAAAATAGGCTTTGTGATTGTTTTACACGCTTTCCCCCAAACATCAATACAATAGATTAAGTGTGGAACAATGATTGTGTTATACAACAAATACAGAGCTTTATCATTCAATAGGTCTCTGACTTTGTACAGTACTGCAATCGATTTAGCTATTTTTATTCTTACAGAATTTATGTGTTGTTTCCATGTCAGTTTGTCATCAATGATAACACCCAAAAACTTCACCTCACTCACTCTACAAATCTCAACACCCTCAATTTTGAGTGGAACATCAACAGTTTTCTTTTTATTACTGAATATCATGTAATTAGTTTTTTCTAGATTTAATGATAATTTATTGATTTTAAACCAAGTTTGTATTTTGGTAAATTCTGTCTTTATCAATTCCAACATTTGTTCTATATCTTCACCTAAACAGAAAAATGTGGTATCATCAGCAAAAAGTATACATTTAAGGAGTCCTGACACATTTACCAAGTCATTCACATATAAAATAAATAGCTTTGGTCCAAGCACAGAGCCCTGGGGAACTCCACATGTGATATTACAGAGGTCAGATCTTACATCATTTATTTGTACAAATTGTTTCCTATCTTTTAAGTAGCTAGATACCCACTGTAATGCTGGTCCTCTAATACCATATTTGTTCAGTTTTTCTAGGAGAATGGTGTGATCAATAGTATCGAATGCTTTTTTTAAATCAACAAAAATACTGACACAATATTGTTTTTGATCGACAGCAGTTGTTATTTGTTCCATTAATTCCATGAGAGCCATTGATGTAGAGTTTTTAGCTCTGAACCCATACTGACTGTTGCTTAGAATATTTTGTTTGTCTATAAATTGATCTAGTCTGTTCACAAATAGTTTTTCAAGAATTTTAGAAAACTGTGGTAACAAGGATATAGGTCTGTAATTGTTGAACACACATTTATCACCATTTTTAAAAAGAGGAACTACCTTAGCTACTTTCATATTATCTGGAAATATTCCTGTTGAAAATGATAAGTTACATATATATGTAAACGGCTCAATAACATAGCTCATTATATCCTTTACAAACATCATATCCATGTCCACCCAGTCCTTTGATCTCTTGTCTGTAAGATTTTTTACTACCTTCATTATTTCCTCTTTGTTAGTTCCATTTAGAAAAATACTGTTTGCACAACCTGTAATTGAATGGCTCACATTATTATTTACTTTTGGTATTTTAGCTGCAAGGCTTGATCCAACATTCACAAAATATTGATTAAATCCATTGACAATTTCATTTTCATCATAAACTTCATCTTTTTCTGTTACAAAATATTTTGAAATACTAGTTTTTGCTTTATGATTCTTCATAACACTATTCATTACTCGCCATGTTGCTTTCATATCACCATTACTTTTATCTAATAATTTACTATAATATTCTTTCTTATGTTTCCTTATAATCCCTACTAATTTATTTTTATACTTTTTATATTTTTCTTCAGCGTTCTGACTTCGCAATTTCAAGAAACATGAATACAAATAATTCTTTTTTTTACAAGCATTTCTCAACCCTTTTGTCATCCATGGTTGGTCAACGATATTTCTCTTTGTATAATTTGTTTGTACACAATTTTTTTCATACAGAGTTTCCAAGATATTCATAAACTCATCATATGATCTGTTCACATCGTCAACATACACTTCATTCCAGTCTTGTTTATCTAGATCCTCTTTTAATTTTTCCAAAACTTTTTTTGATGTGTTTATGATCTTTTTCTTTGTTTTAACTGCTTCTGTGATACTTTGATCATTTTTATAGATTGTGAAAACTGGTAAATGATCACTTAAGTCGGTCGTTAAAATACCACCTATCACCTCTCCGTTTGTTATATTTGTGAAAATATTATCAATTATTGTGGCACTATGAGTTGTAATTCTTGTTGGCTTGGATATCAACGGATACATATTTAAACTGTACATTGAATTTATAAATGTACTGATGTTATTTGAATCTGTTTTATTTCCCATATCAATGTTAAAGTCTCCACACAAAAAAACTTTTTTATTAAAACTCTTCTCCAATAGCTCCAAGATTTTATCAGTGAATATTTCTATATTTGATCCTGGTGATCTATATACACAACTTATTATTATGTTTTTATCATTTTTGTTTATTATTTCTATTGTTATCATTTCCATAATATTATCAACTATTATTGACATTTCATTATTAATTTACATTTTATTTCATTCATTACATATAGAGCGACACCACCACCTCTTTTATTATTTCATGTTCATTATTGAATAGGTTAGTTAGGCAATAACAACAGAGCTAATAATTGTACACATTCTCAGTCTTAAAAATGATTTAATAATCTCTTTTTACTGATAATACTGATAAACCTGTTGTTTGTTTAGGAACTTCCTGCAGTCTGTCCAGAAAGTCTCCACTGGAGGAGCGTTCTGCTGAGGAAAGGGCACAACATAATTTCACAGCTCCATGTCCATGAAGAAAGAAATGGAGAGAGGGCTGCAGATACCAGGACATCCCACCAGCTGTTCTGTCTGAGGATCCTGCTGCTGTGGTGGAACCAGGTTAGCCCATCAGTGGGAGTTCAGTAACATGACTGCAGCATCACATACTGGACAATATTATATGTATAATAATAATAATAATATATGTTGGTGAGTCCTCCATGTTGGCTCTAATCTGCCCTGTGAGAAATTCATAGTAAATGTAACAAAAAGGAAAAAGTTCATAGCATTAAATTCAAACAGAAGTTCAAATTATTCAATAATTTCCAGTGTAGTGGTGAACCATGTTTAATTATTGATAGTTATAAACAAAAGTGTACAATTGACACGTACAAATAAATACATAATTGTGAATTTACTTTACACTATGCAAACATACAACCTTGTCCATCTTTTAAAAAAATCACAGTTCATATAGGTAATTAATAAATACATTTCAAAATGTAGTTTACATACAATGCTAAATTTATAAATATAAACAATACAGCTTTTCCATTTATTTATCACTACATAACCTAGGCTCTGTATCACTAATGAACTTTAACACCTTTTGGCAGGCTAAACATGTCTATGGATGAGCTGTATGAGGAATGTGTGACTGCAAACAGCCTGATAGACCACCTCACCACCTCACCTCAGGAGAAAGAAAGGTGGCAGTCCCAGGGAACAGCAGAGAAGTGGATGCAAGTTCTTCAGGCAGCTGACCTCCCCAACAGAACACCTGAACTCACACCTGGCCTCAAATGCTCCCATCATTCATGGTTGAGCAATGGCTAAGCAGTTCCATGTGATCCAGGTTTGAACTTGAGAAAAACATCATACAGACTGTCTACCTACACTTCAATCAAAGTAAGGGAATTCTTTTTCTGCTGCTTCGAGCTTTCTTAGAGCTCATGGACTTGTTTTTCATGCACGTGGACATGGACTGCACACCAAGGCACTGGTGTCACTATGGTTGCAACATGTTTCTGATGGATGTGATTTGCTACTGGTTTGCTGCTGATTGATGTCAATGCAGTAGCTGCTGCTCTTTCATAAGTGTTCATGTTTGACATCATTTGCTGATGAAGGATGGATGGATGTGATTTGCTGCTGAATGATGTCAATACAGTAGTATTATATATACAATACAGTCAATACAGTAGTATATAGTAGTAGTCAATACAGTAGTATATATATATATATATATAGTAAAATGGGTGTTAGGTTAGGGAGGGGGCCCTGTGAGCTTCGGTGCCCAGGGGCCCCTGGGGTTGTTAAT
>JBBPBX010061992.1:0-20955 GCA_038048925.1 Garcialebias charrua | reverse complement strand
GTCCTCCCCCAGAAAATTTTGAATAAAGTAAATGCAATTTCCTGCATTTTGGTGTATTTTAACGGGTTATTAAACATCTACGTGCTTGTAACATATACAGTATATATTAATCATTATTTCATTTGCGGACCCCCAAGCACTGGCTCGCAGACCCCCATGGACCCCAGTTTGAGAACCACAGGTTTAATTAACAAACACAGAGCTAAGTCTGCCACTTGTCTTAGTGAATGGGTTGCTTTTTCTAAAAGGGGCGGAGATTTGATTTCTCTCCAAAAAGAGGCGGAGCTTAGTGGTGCTTCAAAGCAGCAGTTTGTGGTTAAACGTTTGTCGTACTGCAGTTGGATCTGTCTCATTTTTCAGCAAGTTTTCGTGTACCAACAGGACCAGATGTTTATCGTGGTTTTAAACCATCATCGGATCATTTTTACAACCTGCTCACTTGATTTATAAATCCAGATGCCTGTTTGTATCCCAGGAGCCCAAGAAGCTAATCAGAGGTTGTTAGGATGCATCATTACCTCCACCTGATCAACGATGACTCTTAGTTTGTCTCAAAGTTCGGACCACCAGGTGGCAGAACCACATCCAAACTGAGCCTTAAGGACTGACACCAGGTCCAACTATTTACTGGAAACTTTACATTCAACCAGACTACATTTATAATTCAACATTTTAGACACCTTTAAAGTAAGTTACGTCACAAAGTGAAGGTCAGCGGTTGGTTTCAAACTTTCCGTGTGTGTTTGGAAAAGTGCACGTCGTCAGCCTGGGAGTGCGCTCTGAATGTTTCTTTTTTCTTTAGATGTGCACACTGTAACATATTTTGTATCATAAACTCTGCCCTGCATCTTCCAGTCAATCCTCCAAACAAAAATTAAAAAGGTGAGAGGTCAGAGGTCAGCCGTGGGCACGGCCTCTCTCTGTGCATGAGCCTCGTACGGTAGAAGTAGCACTCCTGATCCGTGAAGAACTTTACTGGAGAATAAAGATTAAATAAAAAACATCTGTTGTCTTGATGCATGCCCAGTGCATCATCTTCTGTTCTGCATAATGACAATCTGTTTTATTCATGCCCCTCCTCTTACCGTGAAGCCCCTCCTCTTCTAATTGAAGCCCCTCCTCTTTCTGAGAGTGTGACTCCAACCTGAAAAATACTGATGAGTTCCAGAATCATTCAGACGAACTCCTCGTCACGATATGTGTGTGTGTTTGTGTGTGTGTATACGCACTTGTTTATGTTACTGTGTGAGGACTATTTTTGAACAAATCCTACATTATGAGGACCAAAGCCCGGTCCCCATAAGGTTCAAGTGCCATTGGTGGGTTAGGGGTTAGGTTTAGGACTGAAGGCTCCCACAGACTCGGGCGTACGTCAGTCCACGGAGGTCTGCGTGTACTGGATTAGACTGGAAGCGGACGCCTGCAGGTCATGTCTGTGCAAAGATCAATTTTTACGACAGCGTACTCAGTGTCACACAATAAACTGCCCGGCGACGGACTGTTTTGTATGTGACACCAATGTATTAAATTCCCTTCTTCATCCCTGATCTGGTTTTCTTTTTGTTTGTTTTTTCCCAAGAGGCAAGCAATTTCTTCCTCCTCGGTTGACACTAGGAATGTGCAATATGGCATAAAATTCATATCACGATATGTATTGAGAAGGGTGGCGATAACGATATATATCGCGATATGTTTTTGGTATAAAACTTGCAATAGGAATGAAAAAAAAGCATAGGGTGTCCTTTTGCCATAATTTATTTTGAAAACTGCTATACCACAAAATAATCTCTATTAAGAAAATGTCACTACTAGGTCCAGAGAGTTTTTAAATAATTAACAACTCAAGCATTAGGCTTCTTTCTTGTAGTGCAAAACAGTGCAAAATATATCTTGTGTAGTTTTAGCCATAAGTTTTAAACTAAAGAATATGTTGTTAACTCTTAACAGTTTCCAATATTGTCACTTAAGAAATGAACAGTAACAGAGCAGCATTTTACACTGAAAACACTTCACCCTCCAACCCTCTAGAGGGCGTCTCCTTCAGCTTTAAGGAGAGCTGACAAGGCAACCAGTTTCCTCTGTGGCTTTGACCAGAGGGTCTCGCAGTAAAATCACACAACACAGCGTTCTGTTCACAGATCAGAGGGCAGCTTTCTCTAAAGCTGACCAACGCTTACTTTAACTTTAGACAAAAAAAAAAACAACTTTCGACGGAACACAGCGTTTTGTGCATGCGTCCGAATACGGCAACACTACGGCAAGCCGGACGTAGTTAGCTTAGCTTTGCTACTTAGCGCTCGAAGAAAAGACTGTAACACCACTTATGCACAGTTTTAAACAAAAAAAAGTAAAGATTAAATCGGACAACTCTGATTTTACATCAGACAGCATTACTGCTGTTAGCCGGTAGAAGACAGATCTCTATCGTAGGCTAAATGTCTATCGTTTCTATCGTGTACCGTTTATTTTGCGTATCCCTTGTTGACACCATGACTGAAATTGTGAGAAATGAAGGAATTTATCACAAGAAAATTAAACTCAGGTCCAACGTGGCTGCAGGAGGTTCTGGAGATTTCCTGGTGTTCTGGTCTGATGTGTGGGCTGCAGGACCAGCGCTCCCTGTTTTTTTTTTCCAGAATTTTTTATTAATAACACATAAACACAGAACACCGCTGCTCCTGGGCTACAAGCTGCCTCTACCCAGGGCCGCAGGCAGCTTTTTATTGTTTGATTGGTTTTTGTGACCTGTCAATCAATCCAGTAGGCGTGTCAGCATATGACCAATCAGCTACCTCAATTTATCCTGAAGGTAAACGTTCTTTGCCTGCAGAGCTGCTCTGCAGCCGGATGCTCGAGTACGAAGTCTCAACCCTCTGTGGACAGAGCATGCAGTGTCCGCACAGCTCACAGAGTACACACAGTATGCCCAAGTATGTGGGAGCCTTAAGCTGCGACATGAGTATGGGTTAGGGTTAGATATGTACTGGTAATGGTTAGGGTTAGATATGTACTGGTAATGGTTGGTAAATGGAGCTTATTTATTAACGCTTTCTAGCCCCCTGTGAGGAGCCCCAAAGCGCTTTACAATACCAGCCATCCACCCATTCATACACACATTCATACACCGGTAGCGGCAGACTGCCATGCAAGGTGCCTTTCCAGTCCTACCGGGAGCAACTCGGGGTTAAGTGTCTTGCCCAAGGACACAACGACACATGGTGTGGGGAACCGGGATTCGAACCTCCAACTTTTCGAACGGGGGACGACTGCCATTACACTACACCACAGCCGCCTCACGGTTAGGGTTAGATATGTACTGGTAATGGTTAGGGTTAGATATGTACTGGTAATGGTTAGGGTTAGATATGTACTACTGGTAATGGTTAGGGTTAGATATGTACTACTGGTAATGGTTAGGGTTAGATATGTACTACTGGTAATGGTTAGGGTTAGATATGTACTACTGGTAATGGTTAGGGTTAGATATGTACTACTGGTAATGGTTAGGGTTAGATATGTACTACTGGTAATGGTTAGGGTTAGATATGTACTGGTAATGGTTAGGGTTAGATATGTACTGGTAATGGTTAGGGTTAGATATGTACTGGTAATGGTTAGGGTTAGATATGTACTACTGGTAATGGTTAGGGTTAGATATGTACTACTGGTAATGGTTAGGGTTAGATATGTACTACTGGTAATGGTTAGGGTTAGATATGTACTACTGGTAATGGTTAGGGTTAGATATGTACTGGTAATGGTTAGGGTTAGATATGTACTGGTAATGGTTAGGGTTAGATATGTACTGGTAATGGTTAGGGTTAGATATGTACTACTGGTAATGGTTAGGGTTAGGCTATAGAAATGAATGAAAATGAATGGAAGTCAATGCAAAGTCCACATAAAGATAGCAAGACAAACCTGTGTGTATCTGTGTGTTTGTGTGAGAGAGACTGTTGTTTTTTTTCTCCTACAGGTGAAGAAAGACGTGAACTGTACATTTGTTTGTAAGATTTAACAGTTGTTCAAATATTTATTTTGATTATTTATGTTGTTTTTGTTAAAGTTTGGAGTTCAAACCATCTCAAAAAGGTCAGAAATTGTATGAAAGAAGCCCAACCAGGTGATGAAGAAGAAGGTGGTGATGAAGGTGATGATGAAGAGGTTCAGTCTCTGATGAAGAACAGAGCAAACAGCATCAAGGCACACAGACTGTATATTCCATTCCACAAATAAAACCCAACAGAACCAGAACCTGTTTGTTCAGACACTTTTCTCCTGCACCTGTTGGTTCCGGTTCTGGGCTCAGCTCGGTTCTGATGAGAACAGACAGAATAAAGAAGTTAAACTTGATGCAATATTGCCTCCTTGTGGTTCTCTGCGGGACTACAACAATTTTTTTTTTACAAATATTAAATTATTTAAAACTATAATTGTTAAGTATTATAACTGTTGTTATTATTATTATTATTAAATATTATTATAGCATATTTTTTTGTCTCAATTATAAAAAATAGGAATTTATTTCTTCCATGTGTCAACCTGTTGTTTCCATGACAACCAAGCATCGTCAACACTTGGTTGTCATTCATTTCAATTTATTTCTAAAACCAAGTCACAACAGAAGTCGTCTCAGGGCACTGAACAGAAACATTCATATATGAAATAATAATTTAACAGAAACATTCATATATAAAATAATAATTTAACAGAAACATTCATATATAAAATAATAATTTAACAGAAACATTCATATATAAAATAATAATTTAACAGAAACATTCATATATAAAATAATAATTTAACAGAAACATTCATATATAAAATAATAATTTAACAGAAACATTCATATATAAAATAATAATTTAACAGAAACATTCATATATAAAATAATAATTTAACAGAAACATTCATATAAAAATAATTTAACAGAAACATTCATATATAAAATAATAATTTAACAGAAACATTCATATATAAAATAATAATTTAACAGAAACATTCATATATAAAATAATAATTTAACAGAAACATTCATATATAAAATAATAATTTAACAGAAACATTCATCTATAAAATAATAATTTCATTACCCATCAATGCTTGCACGGCACTTCACCTGACTATCTAAAGGTCATTCTTGCACCATATTCATCCACCCGGTCTCTACAATCACAGAACAGTAATTTCCTTCATATTCCTTGAACCAAATTAAGGACCATGGGAGACCGGGCATTCTGTGTGGCTGCCCCCCGCCTATGGAACTCCCTCCCTGACTACCTGAGAGCTCCACAGTCACTGGTTGACTTTAAACAAGGCTTAAAGACTTTTCTTTTTAAGCGAGCCTACTCTGCCTCCTCATGATTTTATCTTTGATCTTAGTTGACATTATCATTATTTTTAATTGATTTTATTATTGATTTTTGTTGTTTTGTCACTGATTTTACTTGATTTTATCTTTTGTTTTTATTTGATATTTGATTTTAGTTGCACTTTGCAGCACTTTGAGATTTTTGTTAATGAAAAGTGAGTTATAAATTAAATTCATTATTATTATTAATAATAATAATTTAACAGAAACATTCATATATAAAATAATAATTTAACAGAAACATTCATATATAAAATAATAATTTAACAGAAACATTCTTATATAAAATAATAATTTAACAGAAACATTCATATATAAAATAATAATTTAACATTATTTATGTGAGGAGCAGACTGCTTTGAGTTTAACTCCATCACAGAACTCTCATCTTGAACAAGCATGAAGGCGACAGTGGAAGGAAAAACTCCCTCATGAGGAAGAAACCTTTAGCAGAACCAGCTCAGGACAAGTGTCATCTGCTTCGACCGGCTGGGTTTTGTAAGAACAGATACACAATGGCAGGTCAAGAATCACATTCAACCTTTATTTCTACAGGTTAATCCCACTGAGCCTCTGGGACTCGTTTACAAAAGACACCTGGTTTCTTTAACAAAGAATAATGACAACAGTAGACAACAACGATAACAATAGACAATCACAAGGATGCGTACAAATGTTTTAAAAAATTAACAAGGGAAAATAAAAGGGTACCTGTATTTAAAAGAAAACATAGTGAAAAAACAGCTACGTTATACCCTGATGCATGCTCAATAATCCAGGTAGAAAAAGCTAAAAAAGCTAAGTCTGGTCCTCGTTGTACTTTGTATAGTGTTATTTAAAAACTAAAAACAGGAACATGTCTGCATTGGTTTTTCCAGGAACTTAACAGATGTTTAAAGCTGGGGTCTGCGATATTTGAACACTCTGGACTTAGAAATATTTTCAGCGCAGAAAAGCATTCTGCTCCCTCCCCTCAGAGCTATATATGGCTCAGTCCGTGCTTCTGCTGAACTTGGGATCTGCTCCGCCCCCTGCTGCTGTCTGCTCAGAGCCGCTGCGATATTCTGTGTTTATGGTAATAAAACCTTCTAATAAAATAAAATAAAACCATGGAGCGCTAGTCCTACAACACAAAATCCAGCAGAAATCATCAGAGGTTCACGAAGCAACGTTTGGACATGATTTAATTCGCTCGTGACTTCCTCATGTCTCAGCGCTGGTCTGGAATGTCTGGAATGCTCCACCTCCTCCGGTCTCTGCGCTGCGATATTCTGTGTTTATATGATAATATAACTGTTTAAAAAATTTAATAAAACCACGAATCACTCATCCTACAACACAAAATCCAGCAGAAATCATCAGAGGTTCACAAAGCAACGTTGGACATGTTTTAATTCGCTCGTGAGTCGTGACAAATCCATTTCCTCATTCCTGTCAGTGCAGGATGAAGCGATCACTTGGCTTTTGGCAAAAAAACTAAATAAAAGTCCAGCTCTGGGATAAAGAAGGGATATTTAATACATTTTGTGTCACATAAAAAACAGTCCTGCATCGCTTTGCAATCCTTTGAATGAGAACGAGCTGCGGCTGGGACAGGTGGGGGCGTGGGTTGGGGCGTGACAAACAACTCTGTTTTTATTGGCTGTCAGTGTCCTGGTCACTCTGTGTTTTCAGTGTTTTTATAAATGCTGATAGAGAAGCAAGGGGACTATAGTTTTTTTCAGAGATTACTTTGTCTAACATCAGTTTGTCAGTAGATAGTGACAGAGTGAAGAAATATGTTAAAAATATATTGTTTGAAAAGTTACAGACTACATTACAATCTTACATACTATAGCTTTAATGTCACTCAGAGAGGTCAAGGTCGAGAGCTTCAGATCATTTTCCAAGATATTCCAGGAAACAGGAGCAGAGTAGGAGAAGGTCCTTTTGTCTAGTTCAGTCCTCACTGAGGGAACACTGCAGGTAATCATGCCCTGAGAGCGCACGCTGTAGCTGCACTCACGCAGAGACATGTAGGAGGAGATGTATGAGGGCAGCAGACCAAGAAGTGAGTTTTATGTTTTCATTTTTCTGTATGTTTTTTTTTTGCGCATCAAGTTTGATATTACATAAACCAAACTACAGAAAAATGAAACTCATCGTTGAGTTAGCGTTAGCTTCATGACCTCCTCGGAGATGCTGTTTTCCTTCAGAATCAGTGTAAACTGCAGCGTCACGTGACTAAGAGAGCAGATGTGGGTGTTGGATTCTGACATCCTTCACTAATGTCTGTGACCTGAAGTAACCCTGACTTTTTTACATGAAATTTTTAGACGCTGAATTTCAGACAGTGAAATTGAGCCAGCTGAATCTCAGGAGGATGAAAATATTGCATTTGAATTTTGAAAGGTTAAAGATCGTGTAAAGTGAATTTCAACATTTTCTTCAATAAACATTATAAATGTCATAATTGTAATGTTGTAAATGAGTAAAAAGTCTCAAAATTGTAGCTCAATTAATTTTGGAGTTATAGATCAAACTGTGTATAAAGATATGTCTGTTTCAGGATTTTTTAGGCGTGTTTTAAATGTGACCGCGTTTCGTCACGCGGTCTAGCCCCACCCCCTGCAGCTCCAGCCGTATAAATTACTTCTTCGCCTCGGTGGAGCCGTTCACTCGCGAATCGCAGCTAGCATCAGATAGCAATAGCTATAGCTCCTTTTTTGCTAAGAAAATGCGACAGGTCCATTGCATACTTAGTTATCAACGTGATTACTCTATATTTTAATCACCAACACAGACCCCGCATGCGATGTGACCGGGTCGGACCGGGTGCAGCGAGTCCGCTCATCTTCTAAAATAGCGCTTATTATTAAACACATAACAGCGGAGTTATGAATTATAGTTGTGTCCTCAACTTTAAAAACAAAACCAGAGTTGTTTGTGCACTAAAAACAGCGTAACTCTTGGAAAAAGGAGCTGCTGTTACAGCCAGAACTCAGATAAAAACAGAGCAGGTGGATCTCTGCTGCACCTGTCTGCCTCTCCACACACAGCTCAGGCTGTGAAGAACGATGCCGACCGTCACAGTGGTCACTGTCTGACTCAGAGTCTGAGTCTGGCTCTGGACGTTCAAATGAGTAGGGCTGGAGAACTCCAATTAGGCTGCCAGCCTTCAAGAACATCTTCAGGGTGCAGGACACGGCGCAGTACTGCGCTGAAACCACGCCCACGCGCTGACACGCCCCCAGCGTTTCAGACCAGGGCACAATTATGTTTTTTCATTATTTTTGAGACTTAATTTTATAAGGTAAACAATGTTTTTAATCAGTCAGATTTATATGGGTGATTAATAACACATATTTATGCCGTGTGACAAACTCAAAACACACATTTAATTTTACTTTACTCGGTTTTTAAAAAATTTATATGCCGAATTGTTTAACACTTAAAAGTTAAACTGAAAAACATCTATTGAAAATGTGATCACTTTGAAATAATAATGTGCATTTTTAGCTTAAAGTGAAAATAAATGAAATTTTAAACAAAAAGAAATAATGACAATGATTTTTTTTAGGTAAAAAATGAATTCTGAATATTTTTGAACACTGAAAAATTAAATACAAACATACAACATTAAAATTTTGGTGGCATTTTAAATTCAAATCCTAGCAACACATATTTACTTCC
This sequence comes from Garcialebias charrua, assembly GCA_038048925.1. NCBI lineage: Eukaryota > Metazoa > Chordata > Actinopteri > Cyprinodontiformes > Rivulidae > Garcialebias > Garcialebias charrua. The sequence goes on along the minus strand of JBBPBX010061992.1, from coordinate 11,912 downwards.
ATAGCATCCAACATCTGCAGGGTACACCATGATAGACACTACCAACATCTGCAGGTGCTTGTAGGAGCGTTTATGTAGAGAATGTCATCGTAATCAATGGAGGGAAGGAAAGTCACAGATACAAGGCGTTCCTCAGGGTTCAGTGTTAGACATGATCTGTTTCTGAAAAAGAAACCCAGTTTAACTTTCAGTTTCTTCACTAGGTTTTCCACGTGGAGTTTAAAAGAGAGATGTGAATCGACCAGGATACCCAGATATTTATAGGAATCAACAAACTCAGTAGGGACACCATTTGAAGATAAAATCAGAGGAAGAACTGCTGGGACTGACTTCCTGTTTGAAAAAAACATCCCTTTGGTTTTATCAGCTGTTGTGGCCATTTATGTTGAATTTTTGTAAATCACAAGTTTTATCAATTTAGTTTTTCCTTGGGCAGTTAAAATACATTTGAGTTAACTTGAAATCAAAATCTGCAATTAATTTTTATATATGGAATTGTTTAGATTACTTTTTGGACCTGCCCATTAATTAAAGAGATTAAGACGACACCATGGGATGTGCTGGAGAGGCTTTTGTTTGTCAAAGGTCATGTGTGATGACAGGAGGTTGTACAATGATTTTTGAACACTTTTTGAACTTTTAAGATGGGATTAAGTTAACTTTTGTTTTCATCCAAGTTGTAAGAGATTTTTTAGTTATTGTTTTGTCCTTTTTTTTCTGGAAATAAACTACATATATTTTTCAATCAATCAAGTTGGAAGTGCGTTCAAGAAGCTGACCACCTGTTGCCACACACAGCCTTTCTTGGAAAATGTTGGTTTGGAACTTAGAAGGCTGCGACAAATTAAGTAAAAAAATAATTTGGACCTGCTTGGAAATAAGAAAAGCTTGCAAGATAAGATTATTGGACTTGGACAGTGGTGGGATATAACTAAGTACAAGTATTTTGTTACTGCTCCTGTGGAAGACATTTGCAGCAAAGCTAAACGTAGGTGCGACCTATACACCAGAAAATACGGTACTGTACTTAAGTACAGTATAATTAAATGTGGGTACTTTTACTTCACTACATTTTACATGAGGTATCTGTACTTTCTACTACACTACATTTCTATAATGTGTTGAGTTACAAGTTACATTCATGTTGCAGTTTTTTGATTTGTTGTTAGTTTTAAAGTGTTGAGAGAGTTGGTCCATTGAGTCACTGCAAAGTGGACAGGTAACATTAGACCCACCTTCAAGAAGAGCTGGACCAATGATGTATATTCTAGTGTAAACGAAACCAGCTGCTCACATGATCAAGGAGGACCATCAGTGATCATGTGAGCAGCTGGTTTCAGCTGTCATCAGCCAACTGGTTGATCCACTGTGAGAGGCTGCTATTTATAAGACTGAGCTGAACACAGCACCTCAGACTGAGGAAGTCTTTCGGACAAAAGACGAAACGTTTCTACAATTTATTTATTTTTGTTTTGTTTTTGTTTTTGAATGTCCAGAGGACCAGACTTAGCTTTTTTAGATTTTTCTACCTGGATTATTGAGCATGCATCAGGGTATTTACTTAAATGTGTTTACTGCAGTTAAAATGATACATTGGTTTTACGTTGTGTTAAATAGAAACTTTAGAGGGTATAATTTTCATTCAACCTTTATTTAGTCAGGTTAATCTCATTGAGCCTCGAGGACTCATTTACAAGAGAGACCTGCTACAAACTAAAGAATGATGACAACAGCAACAGTAGATTTTCCTTGAACAATCAACAATAGACAAACATAAGAGAGAAATACAGATTTTTTTAAACAAGTTAAAACAAAGATATCAAAGTAGCAAAACAGACAGATTATAAGGTAGATGTATAAAATCAAAGACAGGAACAAATCTGCATTGGTTTTTGCCAGGATTCCAACAGATTCTGAAAACCATTTAGAGAAGTCAAGGTCGAGAGCTTCAGATCTTTTTGTAAGATATTCCATGAAGCAGGAGCAGAGTAGGAGAAGGCCCTTTTTCCAAGTTCAGTCCTCACTGACGGAACACTGCAGGTAATCATGTCCTGAGAGCGCACGCTGTAGCTGCACTCACGCAAAGACATGTAGGAGGAGATGTATGAGGGCAGCAGACCAAGAAGTGATTTAAAGATGAAAATGTACCAGTGGAAGAGTCTGTGTGAGGTTAATGATGTCCAGTTAACCAGTGAATACAGGGTGCAGTGGTGGGTACGATAATCACAACCAGTTATGAATCTTAGTGCACCATGATAGACAACATCCAACATCTGCAGGGTGCTTGTAGGAGCAGTCCTCTTTCTTATTTTCATTAATGACATTTAAAGATCCACTGACGTGATTTTTCTACTATTCATCAAATTGCTCAAAAATATATATATTTTATCATTTAAATATGTTAGTTTTTGCAAACAAAATGATAAATCACTTTAATTTTGCTTTAAAAGTGATTTTGAACTTCAAGCTGTGTTTAATCGTGGGAAATCCGTTTACACCCGAACGCACCATCTGTGATGTAATGTCCAGAGTTGAGGCAGAGCTCTGAGCTTGTCACGGTGTGCGCAGCTCCACATGAAGGTCAGTCTGATACAGCATCAGACCTAAATTAGATCCTGTTGTTTCTTGTTCCATCACCCAAACTATTTTCTGCTTCCCAAAATGAAGACAAATAGCTCAAATCTTCACCTAGATTGATAAATTAGTCAAGTTTTAAAATGTCCGCTATTGAAGAGACTGGAGCCCTCTGCCTCTCACTCTGGACATTACGTCACAGATGGTGCGTTCAGGTGTAAACGGATTTCCCATGATTAAACACGGCTTGAAGTTCAAAATCACTTTTAAAGCAAAATTAAAGTGATTTATCATTTTGTTTGCAAAAACTAACATATTTAAATGATAAAATATATATATTTTGAGCAATTTGATGAATAGTAGAAAAATCACGTCAGTGGATCTTTATCTCCGGGTCGGGGAGGAGGTCCTGCCCCAAGTGGAGGAGTTTAAGTATCTCGGGATCTTGTTCACGAATGAGGGAAAACTGGAGCGTGAGATCGATAGGCGGATAGGTGCAGCGTCCGCAGTGAAGCGGGCGCTGTACCGGTCTGTCGTGGTGAAGAGAGAGCTGAGTCAAAAGGCAAAGCTCTCAATTTACCGATCGATCTACGTTCCCACCCTCATCTATGGTCATGAGCTTTGGGTTATGACCGAAAGAACAAGATCTCGGATACAAGCGGCTGAAATGAGTTTTCTCCGCAGGGTGGCTGGACTCTCCCTTAGAGATAGGGTGAGAAGCTCAGTCATCCGGGAGGGACTCGGAGTAGAGCCGCTGCTTCTCCACATCGAGAGGAGCCAGTTGAGGTGGCTCGGGCATCTGGTTAGGATGCCTCCTGGACGCCTCCCTGGTGAGGTGTTCCGGGCATGTCCCACCGGGAGGAGACCCAGAGGAAGACCCAGGACACGCTGGAGGGACTATGTTTCTCGGCTGGCCTGGGAACGCCTTGGGATTCCCCTGGAGGAGCTGCTCCAAGTGGCTGGGGAGAGGGAAGTCTGGGCCTCCCTACTTAGGCTGCTACCCCCGCGACCCGACCCTGGATAAGCGGAAGAAGATGGATGGATGGATGGATGGACATTTAACTCTGCATGTCATCTCTGAAACTGTGACACTCAGAATCACAAGTCCAAGTGTGAACTGTGTCACAGAGTAAACACAATAAAAACATGTTTTATCTGCAGCATTGTTCATTAAAATGACTCAACACTATTAATGTATTACAGAAAATATACATACGGTACACACTTGATGATATGGTTTCTGACTTCCGCTCTCGGCAAAGCAAGTCGCATATCTTTTTTCTCCTACCCTCCTTAAGTTTTCCTCCTCCCTGCTTGCTTTTTGTCTCGTCTGTGACTCTTCAGCGCTCACTCGAACCAATTTGCAATGGATTTAATTAATTGGGCTGTTTCCTCTATAGATAAAATTTTTTCCACAAAGCGAACCGGGCCAGGAGAAGCGGTTTGCCCCTCTGACACGCACGCTGTTGGATACATGATGGACTTGTGAGGCCAGTGGCAGCCAATGTGTCTGACGGTCCTGTCTGTCGAAGACGTGGAAGATTTGTGGATTATTGGAATATTGGTGGCAGCTGCTCTGTTTTTTGGCGTCAGCGGAGCTGTCTGCTACTGGAAGCTGAGGAAGACTTCGGCGGCCATCAGCGCGCTGGCCAAACTTCCTGATCAGCAAGATTCTCTGATCCGGGCTGTGAGCTCCACATCCCAGCTGTTGTACGAACTGAACCGCACGATGGGAGCGGCGGTAGACCACCGCGGACCTGCGGTGCGCTTTGGAACTCGTTTACAGCCGTCCGGCCTCAATCAGGGCACAGATGGGGGTTCTTAGCTCGGAACCTCACATGATTCGGCGATTTTGGACCTGAACAGCACCTGGACTTGGAAGGCTGCAGTAAAATGTACACTGTGGCCTGGATTGAAGATAAACAAAAGAACTATCTAATCTAGTTTCTGCACGACCTTGAAAAGAAGGCTGTCTGGAAATTATTCTCCTGGAGTCGAAGCTGAGAGACCTTGCTGCACTCCTCCTCCCCCTCCCCCTGAGATCTCTGTGGGTGCGCTCGGAGGCGCCGAGCTGAGACAACTGCTGAACTGTGCTTATCTGAATGTTACTCACAGACTTTTTGATCTCCTTGCTTGTCATCAAACTGCAACAATGTCTTGTCTCGTTGTGCTTAATGCTGGTAGAGTTTTTGGGACTTTATCATAGAGTGTCTTAAGACAAACTTTGATAGATTCTTTTTTTGAATACCACAAATGATACCTATTGTGTTTTCATTTTTCCTTATCTGATTGTGGTGGCGCGGTTTCAGACTGCTGCGACTTTCCGTGCGTACGTCCCTCTTCGGATGGTGTGTGCGCCAATTGCAAAACTTTGTACCCTGGTGCAATAAATTGCCAATAAAGATATATTCTATTCTATTCTTCTATTCTATTCTATTGTAGACCATTGCATTAGTTAATACATTCAGCAAGTACTGTTACATTAATACTTTAAGTATTTTTAAAAGCTGGTGAAGATTCTCAGTCGTCCAGGACATGATAAAATCAAAAAAGGCGTTCAATACAAGATCAACTGGACTTTATTTGTTACAGAAGACGTTTCGCTTCTCATCCGAGGAGCTTTATCAATTCAATGAACCAGACTGTGTGCGCGTGGAGTTATAACAGGAGTCACGCACCAACATACCGGGTATGTAAATTGCAGGCTGAGGTAACACATACATGTAAATTGACAGATCACACCTTAACAGTAGGGAGTTCCCTTGAGGTCTCTGACAGAAGACACACAACTGTATGTAGATTGACAAAAACACCTCACAAACCAACAACAGAGGTTTTTGTCAATCTACATACAGTTGTGTGTCTTCTGTCAGAGACCTCAAGGGAAGTCAAAGTCAACTTTATTGTCAGATCTGCAATATGTACTGTACAGGACATACACAGGACCGAAATTGCGTTTCTCTCAGTCCCTCGGTGCAACAGTAAACATCTAAACATTGAAACACTGAAACATATAATAATAGACATAAGCATAAAATAGTAAAACTAACACTGTCCTGAGTTTTTGCATAGTGGTATAAGAGTATGAAAATTTACACCAACTCTAAAACTAAAACATTAAACATTTAATGAACATAATACTGTCCTGAGTTTTTGCATACTAGTATAAAAAAAAGAGTATAAAAAGTATAACTAAAATAAACTAAAGGTTTCTAGCATTGACATTTGCAAAGTGGCAAAGCAGCGTATGAGTTAATGTGCACAGTATATGTATGAGGTAGTAGTTGATGTTGTTATAGAGGCAAAAAGTGGCATATGCAGTAAGGCACATTGGGCATCCCTGAATAAGACCGTTCAGAGCACACTGTATATGTATCAGCAGTGGTGTAGATATTAGAGTAGTGTACTGTAAATGTAAACAGTAGTAATTAAATGTAAGCAGTAGTAATAAAAGTAAACAGTATTAATAAATGTAAACAGAGAATGTAAACAGTATTATGACTATAGGCAGTGATGTAATACAAACATTAGTGCAAGTATGAGAAGTAGTGCAAACTCCCTACTGTTAAGGTGTGATCTGTCAATTTACATGTATGTGTTACCTCAGCCTGCAATTTACATATGTTGGTGCGTGACTCCTGTTATAACTCCACGCGCACACAGTCTGGTTCATTGAATTGATAAAGCTCCTCGGATGAGAAGCGAAACGTCTTCTGTAACAAATAAAGTCCAGTTGATCTTGAATTGAACGCCTTTTTTGATTTTTAAAAGCAAGTCCTGTACTTATTTTCTTTTACTTAAGTAAAAATATTAATATGGTACTTCTACTTTTACTAGAGTACATTTTTGTCTGTTTATTTGTACTTTTACTTGAGTACAGAGTACTTTCTCCACCACTGGACTTGAATGATTGAAACTTCATGGAATGGACTTGGAGAAGACACAAAGTTTGTGAGTAAATGCAGCAGCACGTTGTTGGAACGAGCAGAGACACGGAGCTGCGATGTGAAACGTTTGTATCGGACAATTATCTGTTGGATCTACTGAAACAAACTTTGTGTTGGAAATGGAGGAACAGGAAGAAATGTAAAGGGAACGAGAACTTTTTTATTTAATTAAAAGGCGCAGAGCCAAGCTCGGCGTTCTGACAAGAAAAATAAATAACGTTCATGCTGGAGAATCACAAACCTCCATGGATGAGCAAATGAAAACATTTCATAATTATTTAACAGAGTTGATGGACTTACAGTCTTCAGTTCAAAGACTGCAGCTGAACGATGATGAAAAGGAAACTGATCACGGCGACTGGTATGAACCCAAGCTGATCAGCTGAGGTTTTGGATGAAATTGAAACTTGGATGAACGGTGACCCTGATGCACAGAAGTGCAAATTATATTCAGCATGTCACACTGAACCAAAGGTCATGACCGTGAGGTTGGGTCGGATGATAGTGTCTCACAGAAAGTACCACAACAGATCAGCAAGGTTTCTGAAACCACAGCTAAACCATTCAGCAAGGACGCAGTGGAGCGTAATGTTAGTAATGTTAGTAAAGTTAGTAATGTTAGTAATGTTAGTAATGTTAGTAATGTTAGTAATGTTAGTAATGTTTGTTAGTAATGTTAGTAATGTTAGTAATGTTAGTAAAGTTAGTAATGTTAGTAATGTTAGTAATGTTAGTAATGTTAGTAAAGTTAGTAATGTTAGTAATGTTAGTAATGTTAGTAATGTTTGTTAGTAATGTTAGTAATGTTAGTAATGTTAGTAATGTTAGTAATGTTAGTAATGTTAGTAATGTTAGTAATGTTTGTTAGTAATGTTAGTAATGTTAGTAATGTTAGTAATGTTAGTAATGTTAGTAATGTTTGTTAGTAATGTTAGTAATGTTAGTAATGTTAGTAAAGTTAGTAATGTTAGTAATGTTAGTAAGTTTGTTAGTAATGTTAGTAATGTTAGTAATGTTAGTAATGTTAGTAATGTTAGTAATGTTAGTAAAGTTAGTAATGTTAGTAAAGTTTGTAATGTTAGTAATGTTAGTAAAGTTAGTAATGTTAGTAAGTTAGTAATGTTAGTAATGTTAGTAAAGTTAGTAATGTTAGTAATGTTAGTAAAGTTAGTAATGTTAGTAAAGATAGTAATGTTAGTAAGTTAGTAATGTTAGTAATGTTAGTAAAGTTAGTAATGTTAGTAATGTTAGTAATGTTAGTAATGCTAGTAAGGTTAGTAAGGTTAGTAATGTTAGTAATGTTAGTAATGTTAGTAATGTTAGTAAAGTTAGTAAAGTTAGTAAAGTTAGTAATGTTAGTAATGTTAGTAATGTTAGTAATGTTAGTAACGTTTGTTAGTAATGTTAGTAATGTTAGTAATGTTAGTAAAGTTAGTAATGTTAGTAATGTTAGTAATGTTAGTAATGTTAGTAAAGTTAGTAATGTTAGTAATGTTAGTAATGTTAGTAAAGTTGGTAATGTTAGTAATGTTAGTAATGTTAGTAATGTTTTAGTAATGTTAGTAAAGTTAGTAATGTTAGTAATGTTAGTAATGTTAGTAATGTTAGTAATGTTAGTAATGTTAGTAATGTTAGTAATGTTAGTAAAGTTAGTAATGTTAGTAATGTTAGTAATGTTAGTAAAGTTAGTAATGTTAGTAATGTTAGTAATGTTAGTAATGTTAGTAATGTTAGTAATGTTAGTAAAGTTAGTAATGTTAGTAATGTTAGTAATGTTAGTAATGTTAGTAATGTTAGTAATGTTAGTAATGTTAGTTAGTAATGTTAGTAAAGTTAGTAATGTTAGTAATGTTAGTAATGTTAGTAATGTTAGTAAAGTTAGTAATGTTAGTAATGTTAGTTAGTAATGTTAGTAATGTTTGTTAGTAATGTTAGTAATGTTAGTAATGTTAGTAAAGTTAGTAATGTTAGTAATGTTAGTAATGTTTGTTAGTAATGTTAGTAATGTTAGTAATGTTAGTAATGTTAGTAATGTTAGTAAGGTTAGTAATGTTAGTAATGTTAGTAATGTTAGTAAAGTTAGTAATGTTAGTAATGTTAGTAATGTTAGTAAAGTTAGTAATGTTAGTAATGTTAGTAATGTTAGTAATGTTAGTAATGTTAGTAATGTTAGTAAAGTTAGTAATGTTAGTAATGTTAGTAAAGTTTCTAGTGCACGGAGTCAAAGCTCACGTGCAGCTTCAACGGTGCTGATGGAAGCCGAGGTGGAAAGAGCCGCTCTGAACGTGGAGGTGGACGCACTGCAAGAAAAACATGCACTTGAACTGGAAGAAGTCCAAGTAAGAGCAAAAAAAGAAGCATTGGCTTTAGGAACAAAGTTGGTAAAGGCAGATACTAAAATGAGTCTACGCAGGATCAGAAAAGTCCTGAGTCCAGCGCTGAAGCTGAAAACGAGGATGCTTCAGATTCTGCACCATCTACTGAGTTCATACCTGCTACAGGTCAAAACAGAAACCATCGTCAGCTCCTTCACCTGCGCCCAGGCCCCAACAGACACCTGCTAATGCAACATGAACATGAAAACCAGAAGGACACATCTGTTCTCAGGGTTGTGTCCAGAGCAGGGCTTCAACAGATCAGGAGAAAGAGATGCTGGTGAAACAGCAGAGACTTTCACTCCTTCCATCGGTAGAAAGTAGGGATGGGGACAATCCGATCCAGTATCGGTATTCGATACCAAAATAATTTACGTATCGGATTTTCCGATCCAACCTGCCAATATTTTCGATACTTGATGTATGTCAGAGAGCACATGTGTTATACAATATTCTGTGACTACAGTACTGTTTTAACATTGTGTGAGTTAAACACAAAGAAGACACTCTGAGCCTCACAACAGGTAATACCCAAACTTTAATAGCACACAAGAGGCAGGTCTATATCACAGATGTCCTTCTGACTCATGGAGCAGCCTGGAACACTAAAATACTGCTAAGCATTATGGGAAATCAACACAGTCCACTCCCCGTTTTTTTGTTTAGTTTTTGATTGTGGCACTATGAGTTGTAATTCTTGTTGAATTTGATCAACGGATACAGATTTAAACTATGCATTGAATTTATAAATGTGATTTATAAATGTGATTTATAAATGTGATTTATAAATGTGATTTATAAATGTGATTTATAAATGTGATTTATAAATGTGAATTTATAAATGTGAATTTATAAATGTAAATTCAATGCATAGTTTAAATCTGTATCTGTTGATCAAAGCCCGACTAAAAGCAGCAGTTCTGCTACTTCTCTTGCTGTAGTTTCTAAACAGAACAATGACAAACAGGAACATGTTCTGTTCAGCCATGAAGGTACAAAGGTGACTCAAAGTCAGTGCTTGTTTTGTAACTGCAAGTTTCTTTGGAGGAATCTAAAAAAGTTAAGTCTGGTCCTCTGGACATGTCCAGAGGACCAGACTTAACTTTTTTAGATTTTTCTACCTGGATTATTGAGCAGCATCAGGGTTCTTTAATGTGACTCATTTCAGCAGAAACCCAACAAAGAAAAGGATTCAAGAATTCAAGGTTCTTTATTGTCATTCAATATGAACTGAAACAGATCAGCAGCAACATGAAACTGATCAGCAGCAACATGAAACAGATCAGCAGCAACATGAAACAGATCAGCAGCAACATGAAACAGATCAGCAGCAACATGAAACAGATCAGCAGCAACATGAAACAGATCAGCAGCAACATGAAACAGATCAGCAGCAACATGAAACAGATCAGCAGCAACATGAAACAGATCAGCAGCAACATGAAACAGATCAGCAGCAACATGAAACAGATCAGCAGCAACATGAAACAGATCAACAGCAACATGAAACAGATCAGCAGCAACATGAAACAGATCAGCAGCAACATGAAACAGATCAACAGCAACATGAAACAGATCAGCAGCAACATGAAACAGATCAGCAGCAACATGAAACAGATCAGCAGCAACATGAAACAGATCAGCAGCAACATGAAACAGATCAGCAGCAACATGAAACAGATCAGCAGCAACATGAAACAGATCAGCAGCAACATGAAACAGATCAGCAGCAACATGAAACAGATCAGCAGCAACATGAAACAGATCAGCAGCAACATGAAACAGATCAGCAGCAACATGAAACAGATCAGCAGCAACATGAAACAGATCAGCAGCAACATGAAACAGATCAGCAGCAACATGAAACAGATCAGCAGCAACATGAAACAGATCAGCAGCAACATGAAACAGATCAGCAGCAACATGAAACAGATCAGCAGCAACATGAAACAGATCAGCAGCAACATGAAACAGATCAGCAGCAACATGAAACAGATCAGCAGCAACATGAAACAGATCAGCAGCAACATGAAACAGATCAGCAGCAACATGAAACAGATCAGCAGCAACATGAAACAGATCAGCAGCAACATGAAACAGATCAGCAGCAACATGAAACAGATCAGCAGCAACATGAAACAGATCAGCAGCAACATGAAACAGATCAGCAGCAACATGAAACAGATCAGCAGCAACATGAAACAGATCAGCAGCAACATGAAACAGATCAGCAGCAACATGATATGATTCTTCACAGTGATGATCCTGGTTAGAGCCTCAGGTGACATTTGGTGACAAAAGGTGACATTTCTTAAAACTTAATGAGTGTCCACAGCGTTTGACATACTTTGTACCTCACCTGTAATAAAAGTCACCCTGCTGTTCTGCACATTGAACCAAAAGAACACCAGTGGCAAGCAGTTAAGGTTGGATGTAAAGAAGCACCAGTCTCAAATGCTCTTGTATCTTTGAATCTTGGTTGCCATACTGTACTGGTAAGTGTGCTCTGCCAGTTGTTCCAGTAAAGGTAAAGTTGGAAAATGGAACAAAGTTCATGCAGACATGCCTTTCTAGATCTGGGACGCTTTGCAACATTTTGTACTGAGGCTTTGATGATGCAGTGTAAAAGTACTGTATGTGGAAAGAAAGTGGAGGTCATAATAAAAACCATGGGTCAGGAAAGACATACAGGTGCTGGTCATGAAATTAGAATATCATGAAAAAGTTGATTTATTTCAGTATTCCATTCAAAAAGTGAAACTTATATATTATATTCATTCATCACACAAAGACTGATTTATTTCAAATGTTTATTTCTCTTAATGTTGATGATTATAACTGACAACTATGAAAACCACAAATTCAGTATCATTGGGGAAACTAAACAGCCACTGGCCAAAAGGATGGCCCAGCACAGAAGATCATCATCATCAGGTCAGGACTCTGTGGTCTACACTCATCTCCAGGTCAGAGGTCACTCTTTCAGGGATGAATGTTCACATCCTTGATAGAGAGG
>JBBPBX010061991.1:7469-20955 GCA_038048925.1 Garcialebias charrua | reverse complement strand
AGTGGTTAGGGCGTTTGACTTGGGACCCGAAGGACGCGGGTTCGCGTCCCGGCCACTACACATCTTGGGGTGTCTATGAGTGCACACCTATTTCTCCAGCTCCCCGAGCGCCTTCTATGGCTGCTCACTGCACCACCTGGTAGGTGGTTGGGTTAAATGCAGAGACGAATTTCGTCTGTGTATGGGAAACATACGCAGATGACAAGATTAGACAATTATTATTATTATTATTATTATTATTATGAGGAGGGATTGCCGCAAACTGCGCAAGGTAGCTGACCGTCACTGTGAAAGAAATATATTATTCACATTATAATATTTCACATGATTTCATGGTGATAATGTCTTGTCATCATTGTATGTTTTCCATACAATAGTGAAATTGGCTATCTGCAACCCAGGTGGAGCAGTGGAAGGCTCCCGGGAAGAAACTGGGGATAACCCTACTCAGAAGCCGTTTACGCATTGGCCAGCCCTCAATGGCCCGGGGCTCCCCTGGGTGGCTCTGGGCCACCCGCGTTCCTTACGCATTTGCCGCAGAGCCGCCTTGAAGTGGGTGGGCAGTTCTCTGGAAGTGGGTGGGGTGCTCTCTTCACGTGGGTGGAGTGTTCGTGTTTTAAGAGAGGAGACTCGGCAAAAAAAAATTGTTAGCTGGATATATATATATTAGTGTTTCTGCGTTTAATTTTTGTTAATAACTGATCACAAATCAGCTTATGTTACAACGTAAATAACACGAAGCGCACACCCATTTCCGCCTTTCAGCGCGACCTGAATGTCATTAAACAATAACTAATATTGTCTAACTGTTGCGCGCAGCCAGGGTTTTAAAATATAACGAATAATCTCTAACTTTTACGTGCAGCTAAAATGTCAGGAGGAGTGATTCCTATATGGGGAAGTTGGACACCTGAAAATTCAGTCCGCTCGAATAGCTCAACGAGTTAATGCATTGTCGTTTTGACCGGGAGAAGTGGGTTCGCTTCCCGCATGGGACAAAGTTATTTTACTTTTTTTTTCTTTATTCACATTTTCTTTTAAATAAAAAGGAGTTTGTTTGGTTAACAAACTCCTTTTTATTTACTCCAATAAAAAAATAAAAAAATAAATAACTTTGTACCAGGCGGGAAGCGAACCCACTTCTCCCAGTCTAAACGACAATGCATTAACTCGTTGAGCTATTCGAGCAGACTGAATTTTCAGGTGTCCAACTTCCCCATATAAGGATCACTCCTCTTAACATTTTAGCTGCACGTAAAAGTTAGAGATTATTCGTTATATTTTAAAACCCTGGCTGCGCGCAACAGTTAGACAATATTAGTTATTGTTTAATGCTGTTTAATGACATTCAGGTCGCGCTGAAAGGCGGAAATGGGTGTGCGCTTCGTGTTATTTACGTTGTAACATAAGCTGATTTGTGATCAGTTATTAACAAAAATTTAACTCAGAAACACTAATTCAGCTAACAATTGTTTTAGGGGTTTCTCGTTTCTGTAGTTAAATTTGAATGAAATTCAACCCTCGCGCTGAGGTTGTTTGAATGAGTCCCGCCCCTGCTGCAAACAACGAATCAAATGAGAGCAGTACATGACGTGAAACTAGCTCTGTCGGGCTCGGCCCGATAAGAACCACGGTGAAGATGGTTCCAGAACAAGGGTGGATCCCGGGCGGAAAAGGTAAATGCGAAGACGCCGAACCCGGGTTAGAAGCTGGGAGAGCCGGGGAGGGCCGGCCAATGCGTAAACGGCTAGAGACACCATGAGACGTGCAATGACCAGGGATTGAACCTGGGAACATCGGGTCCTGAGTAAGCTGCCATGCCATCTCAGCCCCTAATGATTGAAAACAATAATCAAAAACATTCATGTTCACACTTGTTACTCAAATAAAACAAAATTCATTAATGATTTGTTTTTCTTTCTTAAAAACACTAAAAACAAGGTAAACATTAGTAAGGATTGACTCTGTGTCCAAGGACAGGAAATGTGTGGAAAAACACCAGACATTATTTGAGTCAGAGGTAACTTTAAAGAACACAATTCATGGTGAGTCTGGAAGATGAATAAGGGTCAGGGGTCATAGTTAGAGCAGTGCAGCTTCATGCTACACTATTATTGATAAGTCTTCCACAAAAAACTTAAACTTAGTGTGTCTTGTGGGTTTGGCCTTCTTGTTATCAACTTTTCAAAATTGCAGAATGGCCCCTGAAGGTTTATATAAAGGCAAGTACAAATGCACATTCAATTTTAATTTACTTTCTTTATTAGAAAAGTTTTTCACTGTTTCCAAAACAAGTGGGAGCTTTTTTCCTGATATGTGCCTGAAATTTTTGCTGAGACCCTACAAGCATGAAGCACATTTTATCCAAATTTTTTTTCTTACATCAGGTTCATCATCCGGTGTGAAAGGAATCAAAGAAGAGCAGAGAAAATGTGGCCAATAATAGCATTTATATTCAAGAAATTTGAAATAATAAATAATAAATAAATACTAAATAAATGTTTGAAAATGTCAGCAGCTGGAAAACACAATTATGCTATTATGAGAATGTGACGTCAACAGTCATGCTGGAGCCTAAAGGAGGAGCCTCATTATTTAACTACAACTGAAGAAAACCAACTATCCCCACTCAGTTTCCTTTGAGGGCTTCAAAGAAACAATACACCTAGTAGCGGCAGAGTTGTCCAAGTCTACTCCCCTCAGAACAATGAGCCTGTTGTGCTTTCCTCAGTAGTGAGGAGAAGTCCTGGGAGACTGCAGAGGCAGCTGTGGTGGGATCCTGGGATAAGAGCGAGGACTCAGGAAGGAGGAGCGCAGCAAAGGGTTTTATTGGGGAGCAGTGTGAGGTTACCGAGTGTAGTGGGCCTGTGTGTTGTGGGAACTTGTGAATTCCCGCTCACCCCCACCTCCACCCTCCAATCTTTTCTGACTCCAGGAAAGGCCAAAGCGACAGAGCTGCCATTTGCAATGCAGATCATGTTCAGGAGAAAGAAGCCAGGAATCAATGGTCCTGTATCAATCTGCTGACTGCTAATGTCCTCTACATTCTGATTCTTGACCCCTTCCCTACCATCTTTTAGACTAATTCCATTGTCCTCCTGGACTCCACCTTTCTTGCTTCGCTCTATTAGGCTTCCTGAGATGCCACATTAGGCAAAGAAACTCTACAAGCCAATATTGCTTTTAAGAGTAGTGGTCTGTCATTTAGAAATGTGTGTAGCAGGTTTGGTGCCAAGACACAATGGGCTAAAAACACAAAAGAGCAGAAGAGGGGGAGGATAGAAATGCAAGGGAACCAGTCAGTTTTTGGTGAACACAACATTTACCCCCTGTAGTCATTGTCATAATACACCAATTTGTGTCACAAGTCTGGTTAGAGCGATACGGTAAATCAGCAAGAGAAAAGGAGAGTGGCAAGTGATAAGGCTTAGTGAGAAAAAGAAGGATGTCAGAAACCTTAAGTCTTTAGAAGAGCTGTAGCATTATTTGTCCAGTCATGCTACAGCTAAATGATGGTGAGATTTACACTTACAGTACACACAATGCTGTGTAAATAACGATATATCAAATGAGAGATTGAGAGTGATGTAAAGGATTAAAAAGATGATAGATTCACTTGTACAAGAGGTCAAATTTTTCAGAATTGATGCTGTAGCAGGCTAATTTACAAACAGTGGGTCTGCCAGGTTGAAACCAAAACTGTAATGGATCCATCGTTTCTATATTTTTCATGCACATCCCTCTTTATCACTAATATACTTTAATCATGTGCTGGATGATAGCTTAGGAGAATTATAAACCATATCAAAAATTACAATTCATTTGGGACAATCTAACAAAGTTAAGTCAGGTTCTCTGGATGTTGTTTTCTTAGACTGATGACACAACAATGACACAACCTCAAACCACTGCATTGACCTTTCTGCTCTACCCCTATCCGAAAAACAAAAAGTCAAAAATCTGGGAGTGATAATGGATCCTTCCATGAAACTCAACAGTCATGTAAACATGATCGTCAAATCCTGTTTTTTCCAGCTGAGGCGTCTGTCTAAGCTGAAGCCCATATTATCCAAAAAGCACCTGGAGACAGTGATTCACGCATTCATTACATCTAGGCTTGATTACTGCAATTCACTTCTGTTTGGCGTCAGTCAAGCCACCATTGCACGATTACAACTGGTTCAGAACGCAGCTGCCCGATTTTTAACCAGCACACGCAAAAGAGAGCACATTACACCAGTCTTGGCCTCCCTTCACTGGCTACCGGTTCATCTTCGAATCCAATTCAAAATTCTCATGTATGTCTACAAATCGCTGAACAGTCTCGCCCCCGCCTATCTCTCGGATCTGATACACCCATATGTCCCTCCACGTGCTTTGAGGTCAGAGGATCAGGTACTCTTAATAGTTCCAGAAACTCGCCTTAAGCGCAGGGGTGACAGGGCGTTCTCTGTAGCAGGCCCAAGACTCTGGAACGAGTTACCGCTGCTCATCAAACAGGCCCCCTCCCTCTCGGTTTTCAAATCCCGGTTAAAAACTCACTACTACTCCATTGCTTTCAATGCCAGCTGATTTGTATTGGATCGTTTGATTTATGATCTGCAATGTTTTTATGTTTTTCGTGTTGTACTTCATTGTCTGTGTTGCCTGTTGCGTGTTTGTTTGTCCAGCACTTTGGTGTGGACTTGTTCCTGTTTAAAGTGCTTTATAAATAAAATGGTATGGTATGGTATGGTATGGTATAGAATATTTTGAACCACTTTGGCCAGGATTGCCTCAACCTAGTTCAAGAGTTTGAGCAGGCGGTGGGATAGAGGGTGGACTACAGGAACTATCTTAGCACCATCAACCTGGTTGATCCACTATTTGTAAGACATAAGCCCCTTTCATAAGTCAAATCTGCGCAATTGCCGCACAGACCAGTCCGGCTTTAATCCTCCCCGGGTCATTCATAAGACCACAGTTGAAGGCGGGCAGGTCCCGCTCACATAAACATGTTCATAAATGAACCCGTAGCGCGGATCCAAAAGAGGTGTGGAGCAGAACTTAGCTGAGCTGAACTGGGCCGCAACGTATTTATTGTGGGACAGACATCAGACGTTTATAAGTTGTCGTTTCGTGTCATTTTTAATATGTCCTTGTTAATAAATCTACAGCTGATGTCTCCCTCCAGCGCGCGCGCACACACAGCTCCTCCACTGCTCAGAGAGAGAGAGAGAGAGAGAGGAAAAAAAGAGCGAAACTAACTTTTACAAGTTGCTGCTTCGTGTCATTTTTAATATTCCCTTGTTAATAAATCTACAGCTGATATCTCCCTCCAGCGCACACGCACACACAGCTCCTCCGTTGCTCAGAGAGAAAAAGAGAGAGGAAAAAAAAGAGCGAAACTAACTTTTACAAGTTGCTGCTTCGTGTCATTTTTAATATTCCCTTGTTAATAAATCTGCTTGTTGATTAATCCTGCGGTCGCTCACAGATATCATATTCTGAGCGCGGATCCGCGGGTTGCATTCACAAGTCTGCCTGGCTCGGGTCCGGATCTGATACTACCTTTGCTCGCGGATCAGGGGCGCATCAGAGGCGAGTAAAATTGACTCGCCTATCCGCCTTTGTGTTTTTTCTGAATGCTCGTTGGAGGACTGAACACGCATCAGGCCCGGACTGAGCCGTCTTATGAAAGGGGCTTGAGTTTGTTGCAGCTCTTCAGACTGAAAAAGTTTTTTGGATAAAAGGTGAAATCTTTCAACAAGAAGAATCTATCCAGTGGACCTGACTTAACTTTGTTAGATCTTTCTACCTGGATTATTGAGCATGCATCGGGGCATTTGGGAAAATGTTTAGCTAAGTGTTTTTTTCTCTGTTGATTTTGTTAATGTAGATGTTCTTGCTGAGGTGGAACAAAATGTTGTACTCAGGGTCCCGTTAAACCCAAAACTAGCAAAAATATAAAGTATAAAAAGAAACTGTTTTTAAGAATCCAAGATATACCGGTACACTATGTACTACGCAAATGCCAAATGGTACACTAAAAGATCTAAGATATACGCTAAACACTAATACAGGTGGTCCCCAACTTACGAGCGAGTTCCGTCCCTAGGGGGCGCTCGTATGTCAAAAATTCGTAAGTAGGATCACATAGTAAAAAAAAAAATATATATATATATATATATATATTTTTTTATTTTTTTTTCTTTTTTTTTTTTATAAATGAATACATGTACAGTACTGGACAGTCACCAAGCACTTAGCCTATCCTAACACAGTTTTTAAAGATGAAGGAATAAGTTGAATTGTCTCCCTTTCACATAAAGGGAGCAAGCTCCCTATGGAGCCTGCAGGGAGGAGGGAGACAATTCAACTGACTCCTTCATCTTTAAAAACTGTGTTAGGATAGGCTAAGTGCTTGGTGACTGTACAGTACTGTACATTTATCTATTTATTAAAAATATACAGTATATACAGTATTTTTATTTTTTATTGTTTTTTATTTATAAATAGATAAATGTACAGTACTGTACAGTCACCAAGCACTTAGCCTATCCTAACACAGTTTTTAAAGATGAAGGAGTCAGTTGAATTGTCTCCCTCCTCCCTGCAGGCTCCATAGGGAGCTTGCTCCCTTTATGTGAAAGGCAGACAATTCAACTTATTCCTTCATCTTTAAAAACTGTGTTAGGATAGGCTAAGTGCTTGGTGACTGTCCAGTACTGTACATGTATTCATTTATAAAAAAAATAAAAATTTTTTTTTTTTTTTTTTTTAATGAGATGCATGCTCTTAAGTCCGGGACCTCGTAAGTCAGAGCGCTCGTAAGTCGGGGACTACCTGTAATGTAAAACAATACGCTGCAAAGCACAGCTTGTGGTGTGGTGTAGGTTTTCAGCATTTTTATTGGAATGGTGTTGATAAGACGAAACAAAAAATAAAAAGTATATTTTACAAACATCTAGACTAGGGTTGATGGGGCCATTTAAGTTACAACAGGGAGGGTAGTGTTGTTTATATCCTCTCTACAGAGGTTGAAGTGCTGCATTTATTTACCTACTGCTTAATGACAATGATAACGGGGGCTGTGCCTTCATGAAATGGTACAATAAATTTATTTTATTATAATAATATGTAGTATAATAATTAAAAAGATAAGCTTGTTTTCTTCCTTCGATCATCCAAGCCTAGCATGGAACATAAAACTGAGGAAAGGGCTTCTCTTAGTGGTTCTGTCCAAACATATGGAAATTCATACAATTAGCAAATGTGCGACCCTCGTGGTAAAAACCCAGGTTTTTGTAGCTGTTAGAAATGTGGTTTGAAGTGGCAAACAGCTTCCAAGCCCTTGACCTCGGAGGTTGAAGGTGGGGGTGGGAAGGCTCAGAGCAGAACACTGGTATGGCAGTAAATTGGCCGAGATGTGATTCTGAAGCCAAAGGTTCAGCATGTGCAAGACGATTGGTCTTAGACTGTTCATTATGCTGCAAAATTGAGATTGAGGGTCGACTTGTGGCACCTCTTCTTTGGTAGAGAATGGATGAGAAAAAAACAACATATGGATGCTCTGACCTCTCAACCTGCTTGGGGGCTGACTGAAAAGTAAAATCATCGTTTGCCTCAAGGTAATGAGAGAACCGGGAGCATTTTGCCATTGTGCTCAGGTTTTCTGTCAACTGCCCATGTGGGTGACATTTTATTGACGGGGAATGGTCGCATGGTTTCAGGCAAATACTCATTTATATCCCCTATGTGTGCAAAGCTTTGTTTGGGGAAAAAACAGGAAGTTTATTGTTTTAAAAAGAATATGCCCCTCTCATGATGAATGCTCTTTTTCTTCTTAGCTTACAGACTGCCTAAGCATGATTCTTGACCAAGGTGCTCCTGCACAAACATGCTATAGCTGGGATTAGCCACCGCTGAATAGTAGTATTTGACAGCCAGTCTGTCAATTCTCTGTCCATGAGAAGGCTGTTCAGTCTGCTGTTTATTTATGAGCAACTCAGGGCCCAGTGTTTTTAATCATTCATGAAACTTCCATGGGCTGTAAAAGAAGTCAATATGATGCTGAATTCCTACTCCAACCAACAGCATTGCAGAAAATAGCACATGTTTTCTGTTTCATGGAAGAGGGAACTCAAATTCAAACATAGAAGAATTGGAAGAAAATCCACACAGTTCTTATTCAGTTTGATTAATTTTAGTTTTTTTTTTTGTTACCATTATTTTTTCTGTGTCAATGCAAATGCATGGATTTGCCCAAATTATTTAAATATTTTTCTTTTGTTTTAATTATTTAGTTTTAATTATGCTTTTCAAGTTCCTAGTCTGGTTTTCACACAATTTAGAATTTAGGATACCCTGACAGTGGTGGGAAGTAACGAAGTACAAGTACAGTACATTACAAGTACATTTTTCATGTATCTGTACTTTACTTAAGTAAAATTAAACAGGGGTACTTTCTACTTTTACTTCACTACATTTTGCATTAAGTATCTGTACTTTCTACTACACTACATTTCTAAAATGTGTTGCGTTACACGTTACATTGAAGTCGCATTGCGGCTTTTTTTTATTTTTTTGTTCGTTAGTTTGAAAGTTACGGACGTAGAAAGTAACCAATGCAAAGCAGGCAGGTAACATTAGACCCGCCTTCAGCAAGAGCTGTGCCAGTGACGTAGACAACCTGCGTGCTCCTGCACCTCTACCTAACAACACACCCAAAATGGATTCCACCATGGAGAGCCAGCAACAAGATATGCACCACCCATGGCCTTATTTAAAAAACTTCTTTGAGTTAACCGGTTCTAAAAACAACTCGTGGAGATTCCGGTGTCAACTTTGCCTCCCCCGAAACCATGAACTCCTGTCTTTCAAAAATTTGCCGTCAAATCTGAAAAAACACGTCGAGGTAAGTGAAGTTGCTAAACGCTACCTTACTTTAGCATGTGAAATTAATTTAGGTTAGTGGAGTCTTATGTAACCTTAGCCAGCTTCTTGTTCAACTGTACCTTGCTCACAAGTAAACAACTAAATTATTATAATCTTGCATGAACTGGCAACATGCATGTTGCTAACGCTGTGCTTGGCTGCTAAATAACATGAGCTGCAGTGTTTGGGTGTTTGTTGCTTGTGTGGCCCCATGCTTATTCATAAGGTGATATATTATAGAATGACAGGATTAACACTGTGTTACTTTAAAGCAGTGGTCTCAAACTTATCTGTGAAAAGGTTGCTGTGGCTGCAGGTTTTTGCTCCACTTAAAGTGGACATCTGAAATGGCTGTGTGAGAAGACAGTTTAGTTCAGGGGTCTGCAACCTGTGACTCTGGAGCCACATGCAGCTCTTTGGTTCCTCTGCAGCAGCAGAACTTATATGAAGAAATGCTTTTATTATTTTTTTTGTTATCCAGATGTGACTGTTGTTGATACTAATGCTGTTGAAAATCCATGAAAATTTAACCTACACAAACTCTTCAATTATAAAATCAAACTACAGAAATACTCTGGCCACAATATAACTTTTAATTTGTAGGTTAATGCAAATGATTGTGATCAGGCTCATTTGCTGGTGAATTGTAAATAGCATGTTGATAGTAGTATATTATATGAAATATTTCATACTAACATAAATTATATTAATAAATTAAACAATATACCGGTAATTGTTTATGTAACAGGTTAAATCCTGCCGAATGTGCTTTCCTGACCGAATATGTTGGGACCATGAGCCCGGTTGCCAAGGCCCTCAACATAATGCAGGCAGAAGCAGACATCCATATGGGGTGGCTGGTGCCCACCATAACCCTCCTGACTGTGAAGCTCGACCGCCTACGACTCTCCTCTAAGTTCTGCCAGCCACTGATCGATGCCCTGCAAGGAGGAATCCAGCAGCGCTTTGGACCTATGCTTGCTGACCCTGAACTTGTTGCTGCAGCAATTCTTCTTCCAAAGTTTCGTACTTCCTGGACAAGCGATGAACACAAGCTGAAACTGGGTAAATCATTTAAACTGTTCCTCACATTGCCATCTTTTTATAAATTATAAATGCTGTAGTGTTTTCTAATGCAAAGAACAGCTCCTGATCATCATAAAATGTTTTAAAGCAAAAACTGAATGCATTGCACAGTGTACAGCAGTGTATTATCTAATGAAATTATTAGCTGTCTCCACATCCCCATCTGTTTTTCTTATTCCACTGAGGAGCAAAATTAGTTTCTTCTCTTTATGGTCATTTCTGGTTATTGAGACACATACTTTGTTGTTTTGAAAGTACAGTGTTGTTGATTAAATCATGTGTCTCATTTAGGTAATTAGATGAATTATGTCTCCTCTGTTTGGTAATAATGATGATTGTTGTGTGTAGGCCTGAACTACATCAAGACCCACTTGGATCAGGAGTCAGTGCAGCTCCCTGGTAACAACTCAAGCTCATCAGAGGAGGAGGACTACTTTAGTGTCATGAAGGACAACATTCCAGAAAGGGCCAGACAGCTAGATGGATACTTGGCCAGCACAGTCACTACCATGGATGTTCTCAAGTCAGTCCCTGCAGTATGCTATTTGTCTTTGAAGTTAAAGGTCCACTGACATGATTTTTCTACTATTCATCAAATTGCTCAAAATATATATATTTTATCATTTAAATATGTTCGTTTTTGCAAACAAAATGATAAATCACTTTAATTTTGCTTTAAAAGTGATTTTGAACTTCAAGCCGTGTTTAATCATGGGAAATCCGTTTACACCCGAACGCACCATCTGTGACGTAGTGTCCAGAGTGAGAGGCAGAGGGCTCTCGTCTCTTTAATAGCGGACATTTTAAAACCCGACTAATTTATCAATCTATGTGAAGATTTGAGCTATTTGTCTTCATTTTGGGAAGCAGAAAATAGTTTGGGTGATGGAACAAGAAACAACAGGATCTAATTTAGGTCTGATGCTGTATCAGACTTACCTTCATGTGGAGCTGCTCACACCCGCGCACTGTGACAAGCCCAGAGCTCTGCCTCTCACTCTGGACACTACGTCACAGATGGTGCGTTCGGGTGTAAACGGATTTCCCATGATTAAACACGGCTTGAAGTTCAAAATAACTTTTAAAGCAAAATTAAAGTGATTTATCATTTTGTTTGCAAAAACTAACCTATTTAAATGATAATATATATATATATATATTTTGAGCAATTTGATGAATAGTAGAAAAATCATGTCAGTGGATCTTTAAACACACCCTTGCCTGCCTCAGCAGCATGTGAGACACTTTTCAGTACAGCGGGACAGATTTTCTCTCCCTAAAGAGCCAGACTGGACTCCAAAAACTTTGAAAATCAACTTCTGCTAAACTTAAACAAGAAATTCTTGCCACAATGTTAAAATGTGTTCATGGGATGTTAGGACAGGAGACGAGATGTCTCCAAATGGCTCGACACTTGGGTCCAAGTTTTGAAAGTTATGTCAAGAAGTTAAAATATTGTTCACTTTTGGCTCATTACAAGGTTAACTAGACTTTTTTTGTTAACTAGCGTTGATGACAAACGAGTTGAAATGATCGTTGTCTATTTCTTTGTCAGTTGTGTCTAATGCCCCTTTTTTCAGGCAGACTTAAACGTGTTTACTGCAGTGAAAATGACACTGGTTTTGTTTGTGTTAAATAAAAACTTTCAAAGGTATAATCATTCTTCTTTCTTATTTTGCTTAATGCCATTTAACTCTAGGTCATCCCTGAAATTCTGATGCACAGAGTCACAAGTCCAAGTGTGAACTGTGTCAAAGAATAAACACAATAAAACATGTAATATCTGCAGCATTGTTTATTAAAATGGAACACTATCAATGTATTACAGAAAACATACATACGGTAGTGACACTTTATTGTAGACCATTTTATTAGGTGACACATTCAGCAAATACTTTTACTTTTAATACTTTAAGTATTTTTAAAAGCAAGTACTTTTCACTTTTACTTAAGTAAAAATATTAAGATGGTACTTTTACTTTTACTAGAGTACATTTTTGACTGTTTATTTGTACTTTTACTTAAGTACAGTGTTTGAGTACTTTCTCCACCACTGTACCCTGATGCATGCTCAATAATCACACACAAAACAGGCTCTAGAGAAATGTGGATATCCTAACTGGGCCTTCCTGAAAGCAGAGAAGAAACCCAAACAGGACTCCAGCCAGCCATCAGGTGAAAAGAAGGAACCCAGACCTAGACCAGTGGTCATTCTGTATGTTGCAGGAGTTTCAGAGAAATTGAGACGTTTATTTTCTAAACACAACGTCCCAGTGGCTTTTAAACCCCAAAATACATTACGGCAAAGACTGGTTCATCCCAAAGATCCAGTCCCCCGGCACAAACAGAGTAATATTGTGTATGCTGTTCAGTGTCAGGAGGGCTGTGATCAGTCTTATATCGGGGAAACTAAACAGCCACTGGCCAAAAGGATGGCCCAGCACAGAAGATCAACATCATCAGGTCAGGACTCTGCGGTCTACACTCATCTCCAGGCCAGCGGTCACTCTTTCAGGGATGAAGATGTTCACATCCTTGATAGAGAGGAACAATGGTTTGAGAGAGGAGTAAAGGAGGCCATCTTTGTGAAAAGAAACCGTCCATCATTAAACAGAGGTGGAGGCCTCCGGGTTCAACTGTCCCCCTCTTACAATGCTGTTATTGCTAGTATCACTCAGCCCTCTGTGAATAGCAAACAACCATCAGGGTGCTAACGATCCATCGTTAGGCTGATGGTCCTCCTTGATCATGTGAGCAGCTGGTTTCATGCTGTCATCAGCAAACTGGTTGATCCACTGTGAGAGGGTGCTATTTATAAGACTGAGCTGAATACAGCTTCTCAGACTGAGGAAGTCTTTCGGACGAAAGACGAAACGTTTCTACACATTTTTTGCTTTGTTTTGTTTTTTTGAATGTCCAAAGGACCAGACAGCTTTTTCAGATAGAATTTAGGAGTTTTTTATATATATTTTTTAAGATTATGCATCACTTGTGAACTGTATAGAGTCTAAAGTTATTGCAAACAAAATGTTTGGACTTCTACAATCGTTACATTTCTTACACAATGTTTACGTCAAAATGTACAACCTTTGCTCTTCTTCTTTCACTGCATCTCTCACGGCTGTAGAACCTGAAGTTTTAATGCAAATTCCACCAAAGTGCATAGTGGACTTTCAAACTCCCATGGATTTCCATCGTATCTGAGGTAAGAACTTTCCCCACAAAACTAAAATAAATAAATCTTTTAACTTGTTGCATTTCCCACATAAAACACATTTGACACAAATTGATGTGACCATGAAACTATTCTACCAATTATAGTTGTTTTTTAATAGAACTTGTAGTTTTTGTACAATGTTTGTCTATTGAGTGCTGTCAGACAGTGACCACGGATTAATAATGGGCTTCATACAGTAGTAATCATGGGCATTGCAACAATTATAAGTGAAGGAGATGTCTCCCTCCACATAAAAAAACATTCGGA
>JBBPBX010061990.1:0-10305 GCA_038048925.1 Garcialebias charrua | reverse complement strand
AAACGTGGACAGTGAGAGAAAAAGAGAGAGAGAGAGAGAGAAGAAGAAGGGAGGGGGGAGAGAGGGGGACAGGGAGAACATACAACCTGATCCGTGCGCTCACTTCTGCCCTGCTGTTGGAGGATCGAAACTTTTTATACCCTTCTGTGGGGGTTTTGTTTCAGAGACTGTTGTCCCCCCTTTATTGCCAGAAGACAGGAAATACCACTGCCTCGCTTGCTCGGGTCTCCCCAAGCCCCTGGGGGATGGGCATCGAGACACATCGATGACTAAAATAAATGTACTTATAAACACACACACTTTCGTAGACCACTAAATGACCAATTAGTGTAACTGGACATTAAATTACATTAAAGATCATACCCTACACACATATTTAGAGCTGTTCTTGTTACTTTCTAACTGAACAAACATGCAGAGCCAGAGAGTGGCTTTCAGTGGACTTCTCCCAAGTCATATATTCTACAAAGTCGTAAAACTGACAGGACAAAGAGGCACCAGCTATATTATCATCCCCCAGCCTCACCAGAACAGATCCAACTTCAAGCATTCCTTCAGGACCTCACATGACATGCTCACATTCTGTCTCCTCTCAGGAAACCCTTACCATTCTATGAGAAAAACTTGATCATTTTGAACGCCGTGTGAAGACTCCTTGAAAATAAATGAAAACACAAAGATAAATATATTTTTATTTCACAACAAACAGCTCACCTGTTCCTTCATACTGACAGGAACAATCCCCTCATCACTCCTGACACTAAATCACATTAAAAAATTGTCATAACTCAACACAAATCTCCCCTTTTTACAAAGACTTTTGATCAATTCAGGCCAATTTCATTAAATAATAATAAGAGTTGAATCATCTGACATCTCAGGGCACTTTTCGAGCAGGTCTTCACCAGACTCATATATTATTTAAATTATTTAACAGTATGTTATGTCACAATGCCACACACCACAAAATTAATTGACTTCATAATTAACTTGAACTGTGGTTTGCAGCAAAGTTCAACAGCATGTCTTACCTGTTTGATCTCAAGCTGCAACTGCTGTTTGAGTGAAACAGTGTCAATCATGGTTGTACATTTAGCTGCGTCTGTTCCTTCTCTTCTCTGCACCACCCTTACTTTTCCCCCCTTCCATGATCTTTTCACTGACCGCACGTAGTGTCACCTCCGCGCACCTAACTAAAAACGAAACTGAAAGTGGATGAGGTGCACGGTGCCCCAGCAGCTGCTGTGGTGATTAAACTGAGGACATGTGATTAAATGAAGGGTGGGGCGGCACAGGAGCAGTGCAGTAGTGGTGTTCTGTGTTAATGTTGTTAAAAACAAAAGTTGTAAAAGATTAAACATAAATAAAAAATAATCGAGGCGCAGTGTCTCTCCTCTCCTTCTTCTTTTGCTTTGGCGCCCCCTGCTGGACGCGCCTGGGGCAATCGCCCGAATTGCCCATACGGGGGACCGCCTTTGGTGGGTCATGTCCTTTAAATTTCCTATGAATTCTGTCAAGGAGGACAGAGCCTCGGGTGTTGCAGAGGGGGGACGAAAACAGTCCATTGCAGATAAGATCTGGCCTCCATTCAAAGTATGTTCACAGCTAAAGCCTCAAACTGGTTTGGGATTTTTTTAGATGCATTACTGGCAGCCAGAGAATCTCTGATGTAAATACATAGTTCCCACACACGTGGCGAGTATTGCGCAATACCAGGTTTTTCGCCACCCGTAAAGGCAGAAATGGCGGACAAACAGACTCGAGCTACCACAGTTAAATACATTACTAGCTTCACCAAGGCACAAGAGCAAAATGGCAGTGGTCGGAGTTGAATGAGTTGGAGAAAGAAATCATGGCAGACGAAGCGGACAACTTGTCACCAAGTAGTTACTCTGATATCATTAATTATTTAATTACTACGAGGAGCGCACACCGGCTTCACAGCGCAGAGCTTCACAGCTTTAAATCCAAAAAAGATGTGTAAACTGTCTCAATCATATCTAACCAGCTAAATAAAGGTTTAACTAAAATAACACACAGCCAGCACAAACAGTCCAGGCTGAACACGGACCAGGACCAGCACTTTGAGTGTTACCGTGTTGGAAGTTAGCATGTCGCCGTTAGCATCCGGAGCGGATGCGGAGGGTCCGTCGCACGGAGGCTTGCGGCGACGGCGTGGATCCGTCGCGGCCGCGGGGGCACGTCCCATGGAACCGACGCGTCGCCCGCACGACTTGGCTCCCGTCCTTCCCCCACTGGGGCGGTCCGGGACTGGCGGGGAGACCGTTGTCCAGGCATGAGGCCGTTGTCGCGTTAGCGAGATGCTAAGCTAACCACAGCAAGACGGTGCTGCTAAATAATGGGAAAAAACCAGCTCTAACACACAGACAGTTGTACTCTAACATTGTTCTGACATTGTTTCACAAAATGATTTATGTAGAATATTTTGTTTACCGGCCAAAAGCACGACGTCTTCTGAGCAGATCCGAGCAGTCAGAGAGCGATGGAGCTGCTGTGAGCTTCTCCGATGAGATAAATCCTTCACGTTTACTTTTTTTTTGATTAAGTGAAACCTGCGCGTTGCCCAAACGTCTACCCGACTGGAACACCCACTGACCCAACACAAAGTAACCATTGCAATTAATTAGAAATTAACAACAAAAAAAACGTGAAAAATGCACATCCAGTAGACTGCGCTGTCACTGCTGCGCTGCCTCTACTAGGGAGGGTCCACCCGGAAATTCCACAGATGTGACGTCACATGGGAACTATGTATAGCGACTCCACCCCCCCCCCCCCTTTTTACGATCACAGCGATAGATCTTAAATCCATTGATTACCAGATCATAATTCAGAACAGATTTGTTGAGCCAAGTTTCAGAGATGATGATTACATCTGCCACAGTAGAACTAATCAGAATGTTCAAATCATCAAGTTTTTTTAGGAGACTACGAGCATTTACATGCAGGAAAATGAAGACCTGACTTATTTTTAAAGTCATTTGGTGTACTGTAGTTAGTGGGGGGTCCTGGGTTGGACTGAATCCCTGAGATCAATAACAACATTATTATTATTTTTTTGAACTTTTTATTTTCAATAACAGTTTTATATCAACATACAGTATATACATGTCCACCCTTGTCACATCTCACGTTTCACATCTTCATATAGTATTTACACATACCATCTTAAACATTTCACCTACACCCAGCAAACATACTATCTAATTCTGGTTTTACCAAAGATTATTCATAAGCCTATGATGAAGGTAAAAAATTAATTAATAAATAAAAACTAAAAAATGCATCTCCTTCATATACACATTAGCCACACTGAGAAAAAGTAAATATTTTCATTAATAACATCTATGGATCTATAGATCCCAATAACAGTAGTGAGAGGGATAACAGTAGACATAATGTAAATACAGATTAAAGCAATGAAAATACACAAAAATAATAATAATACAAAATAAGTTCACGAAGTACACAGTCAAATAAATAAATAAATGAATAGAGGTGTCAAGGTTACAGTATGAATTTAGCTATAGGTTTCCACTTAGTTTCAAAGGTCTCCATCTTAAATTGTAGTTTTGATGTTGTTTTTTCCATAGTGTAGACTTTTCTGATTCTATCTCTCCATTGTGTAATATTAGGTGGCTGTGGACTTAACCAAGCAGATGTAATACACTTCTTTGCAATCAAAAGCAGGACCCTGATCAAGTATTTACTGTCTTTGTCTATCGTGTCCGAGGAAATTATTCCTAAAATATATACAGATGTATCTAATTCTAAATGAATGCCCAAAATATTTTTTATTTCTATTTGCACATTTTTCCAAAACTCGACCACCTTCGGACAATCCCAAAATATATGAGTGAAATCCCCCACCTTTCCACAGTTTCTCCAGCAGAGCCTAGAAGTCCTACCATATTTAGATGTGATGATTGGAGATATAAAATAACGCATCTTAACTTTCCAATCAAATTCCCTTCATGTCGGGCTGTTGGTTAATTTGTGTCCAGAGATAAATGTTTCTTCCCAATCCTCATCCATTATTATTATATTAGCCTCCAATTCCCACTTCTCCTTAATTTCCTTATTATTAACTTGGACTCTTCTTGTAGGCTTTTATACATGTAACCCTGTGGTTTGAGTTCATATTTATTTTATTTATTAGTGAATGAATGGATAAGTAAATGGTGTTTAATGTTTGTTTTATGGAACATGTAAACATACTGCGTTTGGAGTTTAATGTACTTTTAATACTGTTTGTTTTAATAACTGTTTGTAAAAGTAGTTTGGGATTTTATTTTGGAGGTGTGGAAGGGGCTTGTGCCAGCAGGTAGAGGAGAACGAGAGGATAAAAAGAGGAGCGCGAAGGTGGACGCTATTGTTTTCCCATCGAAAGTGAATGGACTGTCGTTGTGGAGACACTTGGCTGAACTGTTGTCCGTGCCGTTGAAGGGGGAGAGAAGGACTCCGGCCGATCTGTGGAGGTTGGAGCTGCGTGGGTGAACAACCCGCAGAGAACTTTCCGTGACGCCGCTAGTGGAGTGGCTATCGCTAACAGGACTCATCAACGGCTTTGTCGGACAGCAGAGAACAGTTCGTGACGCCACTAGCTCAGTGGCTATCGCTGCGGGACTTGTTGGACGGTTGGCGGCTTGCCAGCAGAGAACAGTTTGTGACGCCACTAGCTCAGTGGCTATCGCTGCGGGACTTGTTGGACGGTTGGCGGCTTGCCAGCAGAGACAGCCGCCGAGGACTGGGTGAGCAACCCCGCAGAGAACTGTCCGTTACTCCGCCAGTTGAGGGGCTATCGCTAACGTGACTCACCAACGGTTGGCGGCTTGCCAGCAGAGAGAGACGCGAGGACGGGGGCGCGGATTCTTCAACCCTGCTGAGGACATCGGACTGAAGCAGACGGACTACGGCGAGACTGACCTCCAGGAGACGGAGGTTTTCAGGTGATCGGGGACATGGTTGAAGGGGAATGTTAGCGCAAGTGCACCAACATCAGGCCTGCAACGACCCGAACTATATTTTTTAGTTAGTAGCCGGCATTAAGTTTCCTTTCTTTATTTAAAAGGGGTTAAAAAGTATCATTTCATTTAATTGTAAAATAAAAAGAGTGGTCTGTTGTTTATTTAATTGTTTATTAAACGGTTCATGTGTTTAAAGCATATGTTTATTCTTCTGTGTTATACTGGTTGCTTAAGGGATATAAATTCAGAGTTTACAGGTAGAGATACCAACTGATATTAAATAACTCAGGTTAGCCACCCTCATTAATGCCAAAGACGCTAGGGGGCGCTACATAAAATGGAGGCACCGCTGGGATTTGTTTTTTTTTTCTTTGTGAAGTTAAGCAACTCGTATAGCGGTAAGAATAACATAAGCAGTAAAACAGAGTAGTGAGATTAAGAGCCTGTTACAGTAAAAGTAGTGTTTGTAGTCAATCCTGCACGACCATGGACAGAAATACTATTTATACAGAGATGGGGACTAGGCTAAGAGACTGGTGTCAGGGTGAATCATTGGACGAGACCCGTGCAGTTTTGGCTCTCGTTCCCCCAGGCGTTGAAGTAGACCAGATAGAAGAGACTTTACAAACAGTAAAAATTCTGGGTCGAGTCAGAGTGAGGGGCAGGATGTACAACCAGAAGCTGGGCCGGTTGATGGTTTTGTGTGAAAGTAGAGAACCAGTTGACCCAAGCAGAGTCCCAGCTGAAGTGCATCATGCTGCTACTGATCTCTGCTGGCCGATTTTTGCAGCAGCGCAGAGTCCAGCTTCTGATGGTGATCAACCGGAATCTGTCAAAACCTCGTGGGATGCTGTTGGACCTACCAGTTCAGTGGAGTCCATTATTCGTGCAGTGGGAGACGTTTTGGCCAAAGTAGAGAGACCAGGGAAAGAATACAGTGGATACCATCGCCTGCGTATATTCTCTGGCTCCCTACCCACACCACCAGGAGAAGAAACATTGGAGCAATGGTTGGAGCAGGCTCGTTGGATGGTGGATGAGAGCGAATGTTCAGCTAAAGAAAAGCGCAGACGCCTCATAGAATGTCTTCGGGGACCCGCTCTGGCGGTTGTGAAAGCCGTACGAACAGCTGAGCCAGATGTCTCACCCTCCAAGTGTTTGGATGCCATCGAGAGTGCTTTTGGCACCGCTGAATCAGGTGAAGATCTGTATTTTAAGTTTCGACTACTGCAACAGGAGAAAGACGAAAAACTGTCAGACTTTCTAAGACGAGTGGAGCAGTCCCTCACCTTAATAGCTAGCAAAGGGGGGATGCAGGCCAGTCGGGTAGATGTGGCCCGGATAGAGCAACTATTAAGGGGGGCAGTATATTCCGACCTCATGTTGGTACAGCTAAAGTTGAGGGAGAGAAGGCAGAATCCTCCAAAGTTTTTAGAGTTATTAACAGAAGTTAGAGCGGAGGAAGAATATGCAGCAGCTAGGATTAAGCTTAGCTCATCTGTACAGCGGGTACAAGTTGCAGGCAGTCGTCAGACTGACATACAGTCTTTGAAAGCAGATATTAAAGAGTTGAAAACCATGTTTGCTGCTATGAAACCCAGCACTAGGCACGAAACAGATAGTGACCGATTGACGGTTCGCGAGACACAGTGTCCTGTGATAGAAAGTAGTGAAGACTCAGAAATAGTAGCTTTAAAGAAACAAGTGGAAAGACTACAGCAGAAGGTGTCAGCCCAAACGGCCCAATCTTTAGATATGTCAGCTAATATGTTGCAGGTGGAACCCAAAAGACTGGGTCCTGGTAAAACACAGGGTGTTAGGACTAACAGAGGTTCAGAGGACAGCATTTGTTACAGATGTGGTGAAAATGGACATTTTTCAAATAAATGCCAAAATGCTGAGAACCAGAGTAGAGTCATTCAGAAGCTTATCCAGTCTCTCAAAAGAGCAAATGGGGGGTGCCAGGCTTGGGGAAAGCTCGAACACAGACTGCACTGTCAAGAGAAGTGAGGCAATATCAGTAGGGAACAGGGCTATCCCAAAAGGACTGATAGGTCCCACGTCAACTGTATCTGTGAGGGTGAATGGTCATGCCTGCGATGCGGTACTGGATAGTGGCTCACAGGTTACCATTATCTTTGAGGAGTGGTATAAGAAGCATTTAGCTAATGTTCAGATCTTACCAGTGTCTGGGTTGGCTATTTGGGGATTAAGTGACACCAGTTATCCCTATCTGGGGTATATTTTGGTAGAAATTGAGTTCCCTGAAACTGTAGTCGGGACTAGGGAATCACTTTCTGTGTTGGCTTTGGTCTGCCCAGGTCCCAGGACTCCAGACCAGACCCCTGTTGTTCTGGGGACTAATTAGGGGTGGGCGATATGGCTCAAAAATTATATCGTGATATTTCAGAGTATTATCACGATAACGATAAATTTCGTGATATAACCTAAAAAAAAAAATCAAATGTATTTATTTGACAAAATTAACTTAACATGTTGCTTTGCAGTATTATATAAAAATTTTAAAAACAACAAGGGGTAATTTTACTGAAATTACTTTATTTAGTAAAGTATTTAGTCTCCAAGTAAAACTACACCTGCACTTTAGTTTTTGTGGTGGTTTTTTTATCTATATTTTGTGCAGACTTTTTCCAATCTAAATAACAATCATTTTTAAAGT
Source organism: Garcialebias charrua (assembly GCA_038048925.1). NCBI lineage: Eukaryota > Metazoa > Chordata > Actinopteri > Cyprinodontiformes > Rivulidae > Garcialebias > Garcialebias charrua. The sequence goes on along the minus strand of JBBPBX010061990.1, from coordinate 2,637 downwards.
GCAGGTGTAGTTTCCTAAAACAACTAGCCTAAATAAAATGAAGTTTGTGTCATTCCTCTGATTCATTTTTTTAACTGATCTGTCTCTGATGGAGTTGTAATGTATACAGCAGTGTTGTGCATGTATATTACAGAGTGCCAGTGAACGCACCGCGAGTGAGAGCGTGACGTAGGCGCGCAGGTTCGGGTGTGAAAGAAAGTCAGAGAACGGAGCGGTGGAGGATCATGCAGTCTGTTAAGTGTATTTGTGCAGCTTAAACAATAAAGCAACGTCTGCTACAAACCAGCAAGGTTATTGAGCGTGCAGAGAAACATCACAGGAGTGACTGTGGAGCCGCGCGTGTTTGTAACACAGTTTACAGCGAGGACACGGCTGCTCAGAGCGGAGCGGGGGGAGGGGGGACAGCTGTCTATGCCTGCAGAGCAGGGGGGGAGAGAAGCTGAGACGCGCGCGTTGTTTTTAACATTTTAGCAGTAACTAATTAGCGTTTTACACCAGTACAGACTGTTGGAGGGGATGTGCGCAGTTGTTTAAAGCGCTCGGGTGTTAAGGGGCGGGGCGCCCTGACGTATTACGTCATGAAATTAGCATATCATGATATAAGATTTTTGCCCGGGCAAGCTTTTTATACCGGTATTACCGGTAACAATATGATATGGCCCAGCCCTAGGACTAATACTAGTTTATTTAAGAGGTTAGCCCAGCTTTGTAGCCCGGACATTGGGGTTGATCTAGCGCAGACACTAGGTATCCGGACCAAAACTTCAGAGCTGAAGGAACTTCAGACTACAGGTGAGGAAGAGGACCTGGGCTGTGTGAGATGGATAGGGCCTGGCCCACTAACCATACCAGCTGACAGCGGCTGTCGGGCCACCTGCCAGGTGAAACTGAGACGCCCATTGGACAGGGAAGTGCTGATGGTGGACATGTCGCCCAGGGGCTCGCTCCCTGCAGGGGTGCTTCTCCAACCGTTAGTTTTGCCAAGTTCAGAAGTGACTGTGGATAGTTTCCCAGTTTGTATGCACAATGAGTCCGGCCGGGAAGTAATTCTCCCAGTTGGCACTGTAGTGGGACAGTTATGCGCGGTTGATATGGTAACTGCGCCCCTAAAGCCAAAACCTCAGTCCGAGGGGGTGTCCGAGTTCGACCCTCAACTCATTAACTTTGGTGGGTCACCCATCCCAGAGCCTTGGAAAGCTAGGCTGAGAAAAAAATTAGCAGATAGAGCCAGCGTGTTCTCCTTGCATGAATGGGATGTGGGACTCGCTAAAGGGGTAGAGCATCATATTAGGTTGTCTGACGCTCGACCCTTTAGAGAACGGTCACGTAGACTGGCGCCTGCTGACATTGAGGATGTTCGAAAACATCTGCAGGACCTTCTGAGAGAGGGTATTATAAAGGAGTCACGCAGTCCATATGCGTCTCCAATAGTTGTGGCCCGAAAGAAGAACGGCAATGTCAGAATGTGCATTGACTATAGAACCTTGAATAGTCGTACCGTGCCCGATCAGTACACTACCCCTCGCATCGATGATGCGCTCGATTCCTTGACAGGGAGCCAGTGGTTTTCGGTACTTGACTTAAGGTCGGGTTATTACCAGGTCGCCATGGCAGAGGCAGATAAAGAAAAAACAGCTTTCATCTGCCCCCTGGGGTTCTATCAGTTTGAAAGGATGCCACAGGGAGTCACCGGGGCTCCTGCAACTTTCCAGAGGCTGATGGAGCGGGCTGTGGGGGATATGAATCTGCTTAAGGTATTGGTCTACCTGGATGATTTGATAGTTTTTGGAAGGACTCTGGAGGAGCACGAGGAACGGCTTCTACAGGTTCTAGACAGGCTTAGAGAGGTTGGGCTGAAGCTGTCCTTGGACAAGTGCCAGTTCTGCCAACCAAAAGTGAAGTATGTGGGACACATAGTATCGGCGGAGGGTGTAGCCACCGATCCTGAGAAAGTAAAGGCCGTAGCTAATTGGCCGCGGCCTACTGACCTGAAGTCCCTGAGGTCTTTCCTCGGGTTCTGTGGGTACTACCGCCGATTTGTCGCAAACTACTCCAGAATCATCAGACCCCTTACAGATCTCACAAAAGGGTATGGCCCAACTCAGAAGGGGAAGGGTAGGTCGAGAGAGGAGGCAAAAGGCTTCTTCAAAGAGGGCGAGCCATTTGGAGAACGGTGGAGCCATGCATGTACTGATGCTTTTCATCGCATCATAGGTTGCCTCACCAGCGCTCCTGTTCTCGCCTTCGCAGACCCTAACAAGCCGTATATATTGCATACGGACGCCAGCTTGAAGGGGCTGGGTGCAATATTATATCAAGAACACCCAGAGGGGCTCCGACCAGTGGCATTCGCAAGCCGTAGGGTAAGCGCTGCTGAGCAGCGTTATCCTGTGCACCAGCTAGAGTTTCTGGCTCTTAAATGGGCGATTGTGGACAAATTCCACGATTACTTGTATGGGGCCAAATTCACAGTGAGGACAGATAACAATCCCCTGACCTATGTGCTGACCACAGCAAAACTTAACGCCACAGGGCATCGTTGGCTAGCTGCATTAGCAACTTATGATTTTGGACATCCAGTACCAGCCAGGCAGGACAAACACCGACGCAGATGTATTGTCGAGACCTTTGGGGCTG